>PVKA01045242.1:0-15659 GCA_004027165.1 Ctenomys sociabilis
GGAAGGAAGGAAGGAAGGAAGGAAGGAAGTTAATGGCATTAGGTTATAGTATTAGTCCCCTTCTTGTTGCTAGGGCAAAATACCTAACACCTGCAGTTTATGTATTTATTTATTTATTTTTTATTTATTTATTTTTTGGCAGAACCGGGGATTGAACTTAGGCCCTTGCACTTGCCAGGGAAGTACTTATTCCACTGAGCCATCTCCCCGGCTCCCCTATTTATTTTTTTATTTTATTTTATTTATTTATTTTTTTTGTGGAACCTGGGATTGAACTCGGCCTCTTGCGCTTGCCGGGGAAGTGCTTATTGCACTGAGCCATCTCCCTGCCCCAACACCTGCAGTTTAGAGGAACAGAATTTTAGTTCGGTTCACATTTTTCAGAGGATTCAGCCCATGGTTGGTTGTCTCCAAGACAGAAATAGCAGGGCAAAAAGCATAGCAAGATGATAGCTGCTTACCTTATGAGAGCAGGATGCAGAGAGGGAAAGGAGAAGCTGGGAGGGAGATACACCCCTCGCTTCAGGGTTCTAGGAAAGTGCACATTATGCGGAACTGAAAGCTTCTGATAAAAGTCACACATGTGAGACCAGAAATATATCCTTTAGCCAAACTCAGGCTTTAGGATGACTGCAGGCACAGCAGCTTGACTGAAACCCCTAAGGGATCAAGAGACAGAACAACACAGCTCAAGTGTTTCAGGATTTCTGACCCTCTGCTATTATGACAAAATAAATGTTAATTTTTAAGTTGCTAAAATCCTCAGGAAATTTGTAGTACAGCTGTAGAAAACTAATAAAGATTTCAAAATACCTCTTAGCTTAGGATACCTCTGTATATTGTCTAAAATTCTTAGCATAGGTACTCAAATCTGGAAAACACTGTGTACTAATAAATTTTTTAGAAGGTTTATTGGGTAGAGAGTTGAGTGTAATACATATAATCAGTGTTATTTATACTTTCCTATGAAATAATTATACAAAATGTTTGTCAACCTAAAATGCCCTACAAATAAGATATGGGGATTTTTTTTGTTTTTATCTTATTTATTTTGCCTAATTTTAAATCTTAGTTTTAGTTCCCAAATGTGAAAGGCATGCTTGCTTACTATAAAAATTTTAGAAAGCATAATACCAATGCAGAAGTAAACAGTCAATAAGCTTTAGTCAGAGTCAGAGATTGGATTATCCAAGCATCAAATGAATCAAATGGAAGACTGAAAATTGAAAACTAATTATTTTCTGAATAACAATTTGGTCTGGTGCAGTAATTTTCTGCATACCAAACTCCATATTCTCTTTTTATAACCAATATTTCTAGCCATCATTATGATTCCAAGGTGAAATTTCTAAATAATATAAATCCATTACAGAGATAACTGAAAAAATTCACATGATATCATCACCAGTATAAAGGACAGACAGTAATTTAAATATAATAAAATATTTAATATATAAATACTTTGAATATAATGTACTAAGAAACAATGAATAGCTCAGACGTCTCCTGTGAATGTGCCAACCACACACGTAGATGCATTTGGGAGTGCTACATTGGTGCTTTTTACACAATAAGCATTATGCCAACCACAACACATTGAAGTAATATCTGTAAAATACTGAAAGCAGCCATCAACACATAATTCTATAATCGCTGAATGTATTTTTCAAAAAAATGCACTAAAGTAATGTTTAGACAAAATTTAAGAGAATTTATTTCCAGCATACCAAAAATACAAAAAAAAAAATGTTATCTAGGCAAAAAGAAGTATGATGATGGACCACTTTTGAACATAGGCTTGAATAAAGTGTCATCCCAAGTTGTATCTTATCTTCCCATGCCTTGGCACTGACTAACTGATTGAGTCAGCCTAATGCTGTGGTCTGCAAAAGAGCTGGAATCAGAGGCTTTCATTCATCTCTAGGAAGCTCATAACTCTTTCTAAATATCTGAACAGCATTGCTTATCAGCTCTGGTAGGAGTCCCACGGGTGGGGTGTTGTTTAATTGAGAGAAGAGGTAATAAACAATTGTCAAGTGTGGCATTTTCATTTCCAGAAGTTACACAGCAATACCTTAATGAGCACACCTATGAGTGTAGATGAAAGTGGCTATATGCAGTGAAGTAGGCCAGCAAAATGACCTTGGCTACAGAAGCTATTTACATTGTCTCCCAAATCCCTGCCTCCTCACAGCATGAACCAGTGTACTGGCACCTCTCACTTTCAAGTTTCCTGCAGGCAGCCACTCCAGCTTCCACATGTTTATTGTCAAGACCATGACAGAGGAGAAAACATTAGAATGGAATGTATCTTAATCTCAACTCTTATTTCCGTTGGAAAGACCCTCACTTGCTCCCTCCAGTCCTACTGCCAGATTACACAATGCTAAATCTCAGCATCAACAGCTGAAGACCATTACAGGCTGAGCTGCCCCATGAAGGCACTGGGAACATGTATCCTATGTTGTACGTAGGCCTAGGATTATATCCTCCATTTTGAGGATGCCCTATTTATAAAAAGGACTCCTTAAGAAGTATATTCAGCTAGTTCTGGTATCAACTACATCTAGAAATGTAATCTTTATTTGATGGGAGGGTGGGAGGGAGTGGTGGGTAAAAGATTCTATTGAATGCACCTGCCTGAATGCCACTATTATACAGGATGCTGACAAGGCAAATCATAGCACATACACAAGTGGGTTTTGTCAGATTTTCCTCTTGTCAGTCGCTTAGTGAAATCATTAGTGAATTCCCTCAAGACTCCCAAATGCATATCATCTGGATTTGCTGATTGGTATATATTTCAAGTTTGTTCCCTTGCTTGCATTTTTACCAATCGCTGCTGTTGAGATTTTTATTACAGTAAATGTTTATGCACTTTTTATTATTCTATTCCAATGATGATCTCAATTATAATTATACCTTTATGGACATATATACATATGTGATTATATATTGTATGTGCATGTGCAAATATATACAGTCATTTTAGAATTACTAAAAAAATCTGATCTTGCTCAAGCACAAATGCCCTAAATAAGACCTTTACAATTCAGTTTTTTTTTTTTTTTTTTTTCGTGCAGGGTCTCACTATACAGCTCAGACTCATAGTGAACCTCCTGTTTTCAGCCTCCCAAGAACTGGAATTACAAGCACATGCCACCAGGCCCAGTCTTAATCGCTGTCTCAGCGTGCCCAGGGGCTAGGGCCGGTGTGACATGAGATGCCAAGGATCAAACCCTAGCCCCTGCACTTACCTAAGCAAGCACTTAGTCTGCTGAGCTATCTCGCCAGCCCAAATACCTTCATAATTCAGTGTAGTAATTTTTTTTACAAGTGATAGAAGTTATTTTTTTATTTTTTAAAAGTTTGTTGTGTAAGAAGTTTTTTTCCTTTTGTGCAAAACAGTATTTTTTATTTTTAACTATACATTATTAATTTTATTGAAAAACAACTAGCAATGAGACAGTTTCAAAACTGATTAGTAGCACAGTTTCAATAAATAAATTGCATATTTTGTCTTCATAGTGGTTATTCATAGTACAAGATGCAGACATGATATCCTCTCTGAGCACTATTAGTAAAAATCTTTCACTGAATTAAGAGAAACTAGCTGTATATACCTATCGTATTTTGTATATACAGACACAAAATGGTCCTTCATTTGTACCCACTTTTTTGGTTCAGTTTTGTCAGAACTGGGTATTCCATTGCCATTTAAATATTGTAGATGCATGAATTCAGCAAAATAATCCAACGTAGTCCAGTAGTCCATAATAATAGTGGGTTATCCATAGGACTGGCAATGTCAGAAGTTGTTGGCTTGAGCCTTTTACAGCTCAGCATATTAATATGGTTTTACTATTTACACCTCATGTTTATACTTTTCTGCTGGATGTTTAAGACCAATATAAAGCAAGACCTATACAAAATGAAATGTAACTTTTATATCTGACAAGGTCAACCAAATCCCCTCAGGATTTATCCTGAAACCTTGTACTGCAGTTTGTAGATTCTTTGTCAGTGTTAGCCATGTGGATGAGTCACAGCCATTGCTTGACCAATTTGCTAGTGTAGTAATTTTTGATACCCTTATTTTCCTGCTCAAATGATCTCCCTAGCTACTTCTAGGTTTAGAGAAAGAATGCCATTTTAAGACTGTGATTTTTTTTTTCTGAACTGGGGATTAAACTCAAGCCCTTGCATTTGCTAGGCAAGTGCTTATTAAGGCTGTGATTCTTAAACTTCATCGTATCTTAGAATTCCCCAGAGGGCTTGTTAAACACCTACTGCTGTGTTCACCTCACTTTCTGATTCAGTAGGCCTAATGGGTGCAAGGTACTGAAGTTTTGAATGTCTGATAAATTCCTAGGCTATAGTGTTGTTGCTGGGCTGGAAACCACACTTTGAGAACCACTCTTGACACAAACATGTCTCTCTGCTTCTGACTTTGACTCCAAAGTTCAAAGTTGGCAAGGGCGAAACAAGACATTTGTTTACATACACTAATCTAAGTAAAAGAACTGTACAGCTCTATCCCATTCCTTTCATACAAATATGGAAGTTTGCATAGGATGAGACAGCACACATTTGTAGTAAGGAAAAAAGGGTGGGTATGGAGTTTCATATGCTAGCTTGTGCATGTCTTTTTTATTTTAGGGAAAGGTCTACAGGGTGTTTAGGGCCTCACTGCTAGATTCGACTCATGGTCATCCACCTGTTTACAGCCTCCCAAGAGCTGGGATAAGAGGTGTGTGCCACCATACCCAGTCTCAACTTCCCTCTCAGCGTGTGCCAGGGATGGGGCTGGCATGGCAGATCCGGGGATTGAACCTGCAACGCGTGTGCCTGCTTGCAGGCTCTTTATTTTGCTGAGCTATTTGGTTGGCCCTTGGACACAGATCGTTACACTGAAAAATGAAGAGAAACATGAATTCACCAATTTATCTCTGCTCTAAAGAAACTTCATCCTGAAGGTCTCCAACTTTAACATGAAAGTTCAGATTATAGGAGCCTTAAGATGCAAATCATGGGATACTGGCCCCAGGAATTTACATTGCAACAAGTGTAAGCACCACATTTTCAGAAGCATCATTCAATGGGTGAAAAGGTGAAGCACATGGGAAAAAGACCAGAATATCTCTTACAAGAAAATCAAGGGGCAAGTGTCACTTCATATAATGCAGGCAACATACTCTGGCCTAGTACACTAGCAGAAAATTTGTTCCTAAAAATACTTTTCAGGATTTTTGGAAATATTGAATAAAGCACTGAAATATACAATATCTGAGTTATGCAACGACTTAGAAGAAGATTTATACATTTTATCCCAAACAATTGTACTGTCTATATCCTCACTAACACTTTTGTGAGCTCACCTGGCTCCCATGTACCAAATGAATCTATTTAATGTATCAAATGAATCTATAGAAAAAATCTGCTGTACTCCAGGCACAAGTTAAATGAGTGAACTTAGATTAGAACTTGGGTCTCAGGACACTGCTTGAGACCATTCCCTGTGCCAGGTCGAAGTCACAGAGATATCTTAAAAGTACACTATGTAGTCTACCAAGTGGCATCATATTAGGTGCTGTGTCACATTTTAATGCAGGAAGCTCATAAAAATGTTGCTATTTAACCGGGAACAAAAACAAACAAGCAGATTGCTGTCTCTATTTAGATTTGTATTACCTTCTGGGCTATTTTGCAAGATTCTCCAAGACTGCAGTTATAGGGAAGAGAAGGCAGAAGCTCTGCCTGGGCCCACTACTTTCGCTTTTCTTTGCTTCAGCAACATAACAGAAGCATTTCCCTTCCAATAATGTATTAAAACATTATTTTGTGAAAAATTGGCATAACTGGATGTTCTTTCCCTGTATAAAAGCTATATTTACCTGAGTAGATGTCCCTAATTATTTGACATTTCATGTACCTTGTATGGCCCCCCCCCCTTTTTTTTTTTTTTTTTTTTTTTTTTTTTTTTTTTTTTTTTTTTTTTTTTTTTTTTTTTTTTTTTTTTTTTTTTTTTTTTTTTTTTTTTTGTGGAACTGGGGATTGAATTCAGGCCCTTGTGCTTGCCAGAGAAGAATTTATTCCACTGAGCCATCTCCCCGGCCCTTATGGCCCCATTTGTTTACATGGTGAACAGCTTTGTCTAAAAGAAAAAAAAATTAGTGAGGAATGATAGACCAGTCAGGTCTATGATTAAAGAGCCAGAACAGAGTTGTTTAGTTTCTGGTTAGAACATGCATCACTCACTAAATTTAAAGATCATGGCAGAAAGTGGATCTCAAAGGCCACCAAATTCACAGCGACTAGAATGTTAAATGACTGGCTAGAATAGATTAACTTATATATCAGTTGAGGCCTCTAAATCTAACTGAGCCACTCCTGCCATTCTGATCGGGACAAAAAGCAAGTACTACAACCTTGCCTACCCAGCTGAAACCTAAACTTCATTGGATATTGAAAGAATCCCATTTTCCCATTACCTCCCTGATTATTAGGAAAATACTGACTTTAATTTTTTTAGGAGTAACTTTTTTTTTCTTCTTTCTTTTTTTTATTGAAGAAGAAATAGCAACAAAACTTTCAAATCAAATGAACAGGCCAGATTCAATAATTAATATATTGCAAATTGTTTTTGTAATGGTTTGTTATGGTACAAGGTGCATACATGATATTCTACTTACAGACACTATTATAGGAGATGGCTCTAATCAATGAATTAAGAGAATGTAGCTGTATACTTATCTTTTTTCAAAATCTGAATTATAGCACACTTTCAATAATTAATACTTTCTACCTTGTTATCTTCTTCGTGGTTGTCCATTGTATGAGAAGCCAACATAATATCTTGTCCAACCACTATTAGTGCAAATTGGCTTCTCATAGAATTATGCAGAAGCATTGCATATTTATCCTAACTGTACTGTTTATACAAACACATCATGCGTCTTCCTCTGTATCCACCTTTCTTTCTCTAGACCTGTCAAAGGTGGGCACTCCATTGTCATTAAACGATTACAGGTGCCTGAACTGAGTGACGCACAGTTCTGCATTCCACAATAATAGGGAGTTATCTGAAGAAATTGTTGACTATAGCCCTTTACAGCTCAACTTATTATTATGGCCCCACATTGTATACCTCATTTTTATACTTTTCTGCTGGATGGTTAAGACTGAGATAAATCAAGACCTATATATCAAAAAATGTAGCTTTCCTATCTGATGAGGTCAGTGAAGTCCCCTCAGGGTTTATCTTGTAATCCTGTACCTCACTCTGTAGATCCTTTGTCAGTGTCAGAAATGTGGATGAGTCATGGCTAATACTTGACCAGTTTACTCTCTGTGAGAGCGTGAGAGAAAGTTTTCTCTCCATGTGACTCTCCCCAGGCACACTATAGATCATCGATGGCCTTCCTCTGTGGCTCCATAATCTCCTTGATCAGAAAATTTGGGCACAACTGAGATTCACAACGTTACAGTACAGGTTCTCCTATGTCCTGAGACTTCACTGACATTGAAAGGCTAGGGCAAAAACGATGGCTGGTGGCCCTTCTATTTCTCCAATTTTTGATCTGTGAATGTAGGCTGTGAACCATCCAGAAGAAAAGCTGATTAGTACCCTGCAGGATATGCCATTAGTTTGCCCTAACAATCTGACTCAATCCTTTTTAGTTGTTGTTGTACATTTCTACTTGTATTTCTTCTTTTCACTTCTTATACTAGAGAAACTATATGATATTTGCACGTTTGTGTCTGGTTTATTTCACTTACAAGTATATGTTCAAGTGGCATCCACTTCAGCATAAATGCTTCAAGCTTATCATTCTTAATAGCTGAGTAATACTCTATTATATAGAAATACCACATCTTTTTCCACTGTTCCTCATGTAATGAACATCCTGGTTGTTTCCAAGATTTGGCTATCACAAATTGTGCTGCTATAAACATAGCTACACATGTAACACTATGGTATAATGTTTGCAGTTCCTCATAGAAAATTCCAAGTAGGGGATAGCCGGCTTCAATGGGATTTCCAGTCCTACTCTTTTCAGGAGTCTCCACACTGATCTCCACAATGGTTGTACCAGTCTACATTCCCACCAGCAGTGGAGAAGGGTTCCCTTTTCCACACGTCCTCTCCAACATTTGTTGTTGGTTGATTTCCTTATGATAGCCATTCTTTCTGGAGTGATAGTATCTCAGGGTTGTTTTTATTTTCATTTCATGAATGACGAGCGATGTGGAGCATTTTTTCATACATTTATTCGCTTCTTTAATTTCGTCCTCTGATAAGTGTGTATTCATCTCAGATGCCCATTTCTGGATTGAGTATTTAAATTTGAGGGCCCTGTTATATCTTAGTTCTTTACATATTCTAGACAGAAGATTGCTTATTAGTTAGGATTTTTTTGAAATTTTTCAGTTTTCCTTTCACTTTGTTGACTATTTCTTTTGACATGCAGAAACTCCTCAAGAAGAAGTGATCCCAGTTGTTGATTTGTTAAGTGTTTCCCCTGAGAATACATGTTTTCCTACCCCTATATCTTCAAGAGTTCCTCCTACTTTCTCTTTCAGGAGTCTGAGTGTTTCTGTTGTAAAGTTTAGTTCTTTAATATATTTTGACTTTTAGCTTAGTGCATGGTGATAGAGCTGGGTCAAATTTTAGTTTTTGGCATGTAGGAACCCAGTTTTTGCATCACCATTTATTAAAGAGGCTATCTTTCTTCCAGTAAGTAAGTTTGGCCCCTTTGTCAAAGATCAGGTTTCTGATCAGATGCCTCTGCCATCTTCTAATCTATTCCACTGATCCTCAGGTGCATTTCCTTGCCAATACCATGTTGATTTGATCACAGTGGCTTTGTAATATAATTTCAAGTCAGGAAATGTGAGGCCTCCTGCCTTTTCTTTGCTGGGAAGGATTGCTTTTTTCAATTCTAGGTCGTTTGTTGTTCCAAATAAATTTTAAGAACTACTTCTCTAGTTCTTGGAGGTATGTTTGTTGTAAATATATTGTATTTATAATTTCCCACTCAGTGAGTTTTTTATCTGTGTAGAAGAATGCTATTGACTTTTGCGTATTGATTTTGTATCCTGCTATGCTACTGAATTTCCCTATAAGTTCTAGTAGTTTTTGGTGGAATTTTGGGGGTCTTCCAAGTAAAGTATCATGTCATCTGCAAATAGTGATAATTTAACTTCTTCTTTACCTATTCTTAATCCTTTTATTTCTGCCCCTTTTCTAATGGCTGTTGCTAATGATTCCAAAACTATATTGAATGGAAGGGGTGATAGAGGACATCCTTGTATTGTACCTGATGTAAGAGTAAATGATTTCCGTTTTTTTCCCATTTACAATTATATTAGCTGTTGGGTTGTCAACGAAAAAGAAGGCTTCAAAAGAAGGCTTTTGTCAAGTGGAGGTAGAATCCATGTATTCCAATTTTCTATAGGACTCTGAACATGAATGAATGTTGGAATTTGTCAAAGTGTTTTAAGTATCATTTGAGATGATCATATGGTTTCTAGATTTCAGTCTGTTGATATAGTGTGTTACATTTATAGATTTTTGAATATTGAAACACCCTTGCATCCGTGGGATGAATCCTACCTGGTCATGATGTATGATATTCTAGATGATTTGCTGCATTCTATTTGCTAGGATTTTATTGAGGACTTTTGCATCTATGTTCACAAGGGAGATTGGCCTGTAGTTCTCTTTTTTGGTTGTGTCTTTCCCTGGTTTTGGAGTCAGTGTAATACTTGCCTCAGAAATCACTTTGGGAAGACTGTTTCCTTTTCAATTTCACTGAAGAGTTTGCAGAGTGTAAGTATTATATCTTGTATAAATTTCTTGTAGAATTCATCTGTGAATCCATTAGGACCTGGACTTTTCCTTGTCTGGAGGCTTTTTATTACATTTTGTATTTTGTTGACTGTTATTGGGTTATTGAGAGTTATTATATCTTCTTGGTTCACTTTTGGTGATTTGTAGCTTTCTAGGAAGACACCATTTCATCGCTGTCTTCAATTCTGTGAGCCTAAAGTTTTTCTAAGTAAGTATTTATAATCTTCTGAATGTCCACTGGGTCTGTGACGATTTCATCCTTTTCATTCCTTATTGCTTATATTTGTATTTTTTCTTTCTTCTTTTTGATGAGGTTGGCTAGAGGCTTATCAACTTTATTTAATCTTTCAAATTACCAACTTTTTGATTTGTGGAATCTTTGAACTGTTTTCTTCATCTCAATGGAATTAATTTCAGCTCTAAACATTATGATTTCTTCCCGTCTTTGCACTCTGGGTTTTGTTTGCTTTTCTTTTTCTAGATGTCAAACATGGAACATTAAGGTGGTTATTTGTTCCTGTTCCCTTTTCCTAATGTAGGAGTTCATAGCTATGATTTTCCCTCTAAGAATGGCTTTCATGGCATCCCATAAATTGCGGTAAGTTGTGGTTGAATTTTCATAGAATTTTAGATATTGAATTTCTTGATTAATTTCTTCTGTGACCCATTAATAGCTGAGTAGGGTGTTGTTTAATTTCTATGAATTTAGTGGTTTTTTTTTTCAGGTTTCTTTTGTCATTTAGTTCCAGTTTCATTGCACTCTGGTCAGATAATATGCATGGGATAATTTCTATTTTCTTGCATACACTTAAGCATGACCTATGAAAAAGTATGTCATCTATTTTGGAAAATGACCCCTGCGCAGCTGAAAAAAAAATGTGTATTCAGCTTTGTTTGGGTGGAACACTCTGTAAATGTCCACGAGGTCCATTTGTTCCTAGCTCTGGTTCAGTTCTGCTACTTCCTTGCTAATTTATTTGTCTGGTTGGTCTATCTTTTTGAGATAAGGGGGTGTTAAGGTCTCCTGTTAAGATTGTGGTCTTGGATGTTTGGTTTTTCTTGTCCACTACGATTTGTGTTACATAGGTGAGTGTTCCTGTGTTTGGTGCACAGATATTTACGAGTGTTACCTCTTCCTCTTGAAGTTTTCCCCTAACCAATATATGGTGGCCTTCCTTGTATCATTTGATCCTTCTTGGTTTGAACTTGAGACTGTTTGAGAACAGAATTGCTACTCTTGCTTTTATCTGAGGGCTTGGTTTGATTTTGAGACTGTTTGAGAACAGAATTGCTACTCTTGCTTTTTTCTGAGGTCCTGGTTCATATAGTATTTTTTCTATCCTTAGACTTTGAGCCTATGAATGTCTTTTTCAGTTAGGTGAGTTCCTTGTATACAACATATTGCTAGATTTTGTTTCCTAATGCACTGTTCCAGTCTATTTGTCTTAATTGGTGAATTGAGTCCATTTACATTGATTTTTATAACTGAAATGTGTTGGCTTATGATTGTCATGATATTTACCTGCTGTTGTTTACTCCTTTGTATCCTGTGTTTAATTGTCTGCCCTGTTTAGTGTGTTCATTCTGTTCTCATCCATGGAGTTCTGGTCATTGTGGTCTCTCACTAGAATATCTTTCAGTAGCTTGTGTAAAGATAGCTTTGTCATAATGGAATTCTTTAGTTGTTCTTTGTTGTGGAAGTATTTTACTTCTCCACCAAACTTGAAAGAGAGTTTTGCAGAGTGCAATAGTCTGGACTGGAATTTGTTTTCATATAGGACTTGAAGAACTGTGCTCCATGCTCTCCTTGCCTTCATGGATTGTATAGAGAAGTCGGCTATAATTCTGATGGGTTTTCCTCTGAATGTGATCTTCTTCTTCTCTCTAGCAGCTTTCAGTATATTATTCTTGTGTTGGATATCTGGAATCTTGACTATTATATGTCTAGGTGTGTTTTTAATTGGGTTGAAGTTATGTGGTGTTCTGTATTCTCCAGTTACCTAAATGTTGTACTGTTTCATCATATTTGGGAAGTTTTCTGATACTACTTCTGCCCATATTATTTTATGTCATTGTTTTTACTCCATCATTCTCATTTATGCCAACTAATCTCACATTGTTCATCTTGGCATCATCCTGCAGATGATAGATTATTTTTTCCTGTATTCTGATTGTTTTTAAGAGATCCTTTCTCATCTTTTCACTACCTGCACCAGCGTCCTCAAGATCTGAAACTTTGCCTTTGCTTTCACTCAAAAGGTTTTGTAGACTCATGATTGATATTTCCAGTTCTTCTATATCTGTTTCACTCTGCTTCATGCATTCTATTTCTTTTGAGTATTGCTCATTCCAAGAATCCATCATATTTCTGATGTCCTCTTTTTTTATCAGTGTCTTTTTTAGAGGTAGGTATTAATTTTTTACTGCAGAGTTTCTTCCAAATTTCATTTCCTCTATATACTTCTGGAATTGATTCTCTACTTCAATTTTGAAGAATTCTTTTTTTATTCCAGAAATTATTTCTGTTTTCAGTTCCTCTTTACCTCTCTGCTATTGTTTCTTTGCTTGTGATGCTGTTAATTCATACATTTCAGCTGAACTTCTGTTGTCTGCAGTTGTGCGTGGGCATTGGGTTCCCCCATATGTTTCTTGATGTGGTTCATTACTCAGATGCTATGTATTCAAATATTTATTTTTTTATTTCAGGCATTAATTCTGGTCTGAGTTCCTCTATACCTTTCTGCTATTGTTACTTTGCTTCCTACTCTGTTAATTCATTCATTTCAGCTGAGCTAGTGTCCCCTTCACTTATTTGTAGACTCGAAGCCTGAGGTTGCATTTTTCTCCTTGTCTCTGTCATTGTGTATAGCAGTGACCTCTGACATTCTGTGTAGAGCTTTGGTGCAGTTATAAGCTTAGCACTTAATGAGATTTGAGTGCCTGTATATTAAGTTTGAGATTATGCAGTTATGCCTGGTCTGGATCTAGCTGTTGTGTTCAGTTCCTTTTTGCTGCAGCTCTTGTGGTACAACTGTGTGCCTGTGTTTCCCCTCTGTTATATCCCTTTTCCGGGGAACTCTGGTGAGCACAGATGCTCTCCCTTGCACTCACCATGCTGCGCCAGGGTGGATCAATTGCCAGGAGAGTCGTAAAAGTTCACACTCCTCCTGGCAGTCTTGGAGAAAGGATCTCTGGGGATTTGCCAGGCAGGCCTGTCTGAGGTGTCTCAGGCAGGTCTCTCGCTAGGATGTCTTGGGGCCTGAGGTGCTGGATGGTGCAGAGCATGCAGGGAGAAGCCAAGCGCTCTCCATCAGACTCACCACACACTCACCAAACCGGGATGCCTAGAGTCAGGAAAATTCTCACTTGCTCACTGGGCTTGGTGGTGGGGCTCCGGGGAGTTGCCTGCAAGTCAGTCCCGGATGTTTCACCCAGGTGCTCGCTCAGCAAGCTTGGGGGTGGGGGCTTCAAATAAGAAGGCACACATGGGGCGAAGCCAAAGGCTCTCCATCAGACTCACCCCACACTCACCAATCCGGGATGCTGAGAGTTGGAGAAATAACATTGACATTTCATAATGAGTTTTATTTATTCACTCTGTGTGTAATCTGCTAGACTTCGAAACTTGTGAGAAGTCTTGTTCTGTAACGTTTGGGTGGGGGTAGCTATAAATAAAAAGAGTTTAAGAGTACAGCCCACTGCAAGCATGGCTTGCAAACTGCCCTTATAATAACATACTGTAGAGTTTGCCTTATTACCTTCCATATTTAGTAGTTAGATTCTGCCCAAGCTTAGACTGCAGTACCTCGGACACTTGATATTTCACCTTCCATTTCTTTCACTTTTTTTTTTCTGACTCTATGGCAAGGAGCAGGTCAGATGGTTCTTAATTCACAAGATCCAAAGACATTTTTAATGAAAATACAGATGCTAGATACATGCAAAAAAAAAAAAAAAAAAAAAAACCGCATGTATTATTTTTTGACTATAGTGAAATAATCCTCAATCAGAGCCTGAACTTTTAAAACCAACTTTTCACACACCTTTCAAGATACACAGCTAATGCAACAGATCAAATCAATATATATGTCTTTCTTTTTTCTTTACCTGCTGCAAACCTGTCCCTGGGCAAACAGTTAATTTGCAAAGCAACATCAAAAGCTTCCTCCACTTGTATTCCCTCATATACTTCCACAGAATAATCATGTGCAACTATCCTGCCTGGATTTCACAAGGTCTATAGCCTCTAGTTTGCTTTGATGTTGAGCAAAAATCACAGCACTCTTCTCTGATTGCTGTGGCACCAGGATGCAGGGTAGGTGTGGGAGAAGTGCACAACTGTGCTCCAGATCGGCTTCAGCTGAATGCTTTGATTTCTGAGGGAAAGCCACTCTGTATTACCTTCTCTTCACTTCTTTTCTACTTCCAGCTTGACCTTTCGACTCTGGCAGATAAAATTAGTTTACGAAAGAGGAGAAAAAATCATAAATCCCCTTTTTTTTCTTTTCTCCATACTAGCAAGATGTACATGCCAATTAATGCTTGCACAATCTCTTACATATCCCTGAGAGGAAATGAATTTCCATTGGCATGCAAAGGTTAGATCTTGAGATAGTGATCAAGACACATAATCTAGATCACTTGTTTAATGAGTAAATCTTTTGCTTCAAACAATAAAATTAATAGCTATCACTTTTTTTTTGTAACTGCGGATTAAACTCAGGCCCTTCTGCTTTCCAGAGAAGCACTTATTCAACTGAGCCATCTCCCCAGCAACAGCTACCACTTATTAATTACATATTACATCTAATTTCAAGTGTACTGAGTACTATACTTTCATGTATTTGGGGGAAGGATGATTGAGGCACTGGGAAGTTAAAAAACTATCCCAAAGATTACCCCACCAATAAGGAGTGGTACTAACTCTAAAAATAAAGCTCGTGCTTGGAATCACTATATTTTACTGCCTCCCATAGTCAAATCAACTGTGAAAAGAGACCAAAATAAATCATTTAAAAGATGACTGAATGTGAAAATTATTTTATTTTTCTCTCTTGTTTTTAGTATCTAACTTTACCTTCCTTTGCTTAAGGTAGCCATTTGGAGAGGAGGTAGGAAATAGGCAGCAAAACACTTAGCATTTATGAGAAGGTCCAGAAAGATGGCTCTGTAGAATAAGCACTTTTCTGGCAAATACAAGGGCCTGAGTTCAATCCCTGATTCCATCAAAAAAAAAAAAAAAAAGAAAGAAAAGGAAAGGAAAAGGAAAGCAGAGCAGAGCAGAGAAGAGAAAAGAGAGGGAAATATCTGTTTTTATCTATACAAAAAGATCATGCAGGAGGACAATAGCTTTATTGGGCAGTGTATTGCCTAAGGACAATGTCAATAATGTAACTTATTTTTTTATATTTATTTTTATTTTATTGAAATACAAATGTAAATCAGACTGTTTCAAAACAACTTAACCATACAGAGTCGATGAATTAATACATTGCAAACTGTTTTCATAACGTTTTGGTATTGTACAAGGTGCATACATGATATTATATTTACAGGTTTTTCTATAGCTAAATTATATCAAAGATTCAATAATTATTTACCTAGTGAATGACCATAGCACTAAAAGCCGACATAATATCCTGTCCCACCACCATTAGTGCAGATCTTGCCTCTCATAGAATTATGTAGAAGCACAGCGTTATCTATCCCAACTGTACTGTCTATACACACACATCCTGATTTTTTCTTTCTACAACCCTTCCTTTGTCTACACCTGTCAAAAGTGGGCACTCCATTGACATTCAAC
>PVKA01045243.1:0-15654 GCA_004027165.1 Ctenomys sociabilis
TGCTATGGTCATCCACTAGGTAAATAATTATTGAATTTTTGATATAATTTCACCTATAAAAAACCCCTGTAAATATAATATCATGTATGCACCTTGTACAATACCAAAACATTATGAAAACAGTTTGCTATGTATCAATTCATCGACTCTGTATGGTTAAGGTGTTTTGAAACTGTCTGGTTGACATTTGTATTTTAATAAAATAAAAATAAATGGGAAAAAAAGAAAGTAGGGCATGATGTTGTGTTGAATATTAAATTTGGCCTATAAAACAATGGCTGTGCAGAGTGTGAGCTCAGTAAAGTGCAGGTCATTGTTATAATGTACTTGGCACTTTTCCCCACAGTCTCCTGTCTGGACTCACTTCACCAAGAAATTGGTTCTAACTGAGCCAATTGCTAGAAATTATGTGTGGCTGGGTATGTGGATGGAACTGATGCTGGGCTGTGTCCTTATCAAGCAGACCTTTTTGGGAAGATGGTGCATTTCCCCAGGGATCCTACACTTTGGCAATCAGCATCACCCTCTCCCCTTACCCTGTGTACGTCTGTGCCCTGTAGGGCACAGACGCTTCTGTTTCTTTGCTGCATCTCCTGCTTCCCAAAGGGAAACGACTGCATTAGCTTGCTCGAGATGCCTAAGCAAATACCACAGTTGGGTAGCTTGAACCAGGGCAATCTATTTTCTCACAGTTTCAGGGGCAGCAGGTACAAGATGAAGATATCAGCAGGTTTGACTTCTCACTGGGCCCTATTTCCTTGGCTAGATGATAATGGCCTCTGTGCTGTGTCTTCATGTGGCCTCCTTCCCCATGTGACCTTTGTGTCCCTTCCACAAATTGCTTCTTATAATCAGAGGTAATTGTACCAGATGAGGGATTGCTCTAAAGAACTCTAATCTAAACAGTGTCACAGTCTTGGGCTACTGGGGATTAGGGCTTCAACACATGGATCTGGGGAGGACACAATTTAGTCCATCACATTCAAATCATAATATCCATGCAGAACAGGCGGGACCCTGACGCTCAGCCACTGTCTGGATGCACGTGGCCCAGTGTATGATGGCCTTGTGGCTCAGGGTCAAAGAATTGAGGTCCTTCTCTCCCTGGGTTTCTAGGAAGTGGGAGGTGAGCACAGCATGAGCCCCCCATGAGGCTTCTGGTGCGGTGACTCAGGGAGGGCCCTGAGACACTGTGAAGCATACGGGACCTACTCAGATGCCTTGTGCTGATTGCCTAGCTCCATGTCTGCATCCCTCTAGACTGCTGTCTTCTGGAAGGAACAGACCCCTTCTCTCTGTTTGTGTTTGAATTCCTCAATGCCTGGTGCATAGTTAGCATGTTTGTGGAATGAATGACTCACTTTGATGCCTTTTCTCTGGGGCAAAGTCACTTTTATGTATAACAAAAGCATCTAGAAGCCTTGAGCCTCCTCCCATCTTGAGCTGAATGATGCCTGTCTTATTTTTGCCCTTTTGATATGTTTCATGTTTGCAGATGTAAAGATTAAAAGGGCTAACTTGTTGAAGACTCACCTCACTTGGCACAATGGGAATGGCTTTGCAAGCCTACAATTCTTACAGAAGCCCTGCATGTCTGGATCATCTTAGTTGAGGAATCCACCTCTCAGAGAGGCAAGCTCCCTGGCTGTCAGACAGTGGCAACCGCTGGTCCAGGTTGAAAACCCAGATCTCTGGTTAGACAGTGGAAGCCCTCCGCTACCTACACTTCATGGCTTCACACATAGCTTCTTCCTCAGCTTTGAAATTGCTTGCTGACTTTCAGAATAGTTTTCCAAAGACAGCCAGTCCTCCTAATCATTTGATCTAGTGGCAGTGGAAAACCTGGAGGCTCGACTCATGAATGAACTATGAGAGGATCAACATGGGCAAGCCAACAGGATACTTTCTAAAATCTTTGCTTAAATCCATTATGCTAGAGAAGAAACCTCCTTGCCCCCCCCCCCAGTGTGGTCTTCAGTTCTGTTTGCTTCAGCATTTGTTACTCCATGGGGACCGGGCAGGGCATCTGGGTCCACACATCAAGAAGAAAAATCCACAAAGAAAACTGCTTTGTATTTTCTTTGTCAGTCAGACTTGAACTATGAAATTCTTCTTTCCTCGCCATTCTTTTGCATTTATGCACCCCTCTTTTTTTTTTTTCCAGCCATTTGAAAAATTGTCTTCACATTGAGCAGCCACAGCCCCGGTGATGCTCTGAGATGAGTTTGGTATTCAAGATCTAAACACATGGGGTGACTTCAGGACAATTCCAGCTCTGCTTTTGAGTCTCCTTGGTTTTGTGGGTTTAAGTTAATGTTATTTGAAAGTTTTTGTATGTGTGTGGTTGAATATATACTATAACTTGTTCTTTTGTGACAACAAGATTTATACTGGCGGTGTCTCTCATACCACTGGAAACTGGAAAGAAACCTACCATGCAAGCCTCTGAGAGTTTTTAAAAAGACAGCACCCGCCGTGGGGCTATGATGGCTTCAAGCTGCCCCTGGGCCCAGGGACAGGCACAGCTCTTGCCTGGCTCACAGAGGAAGGCAGTGAGCACATGGCCTGTCAGATATTTAATACATCACATATGCATTTGGACTCATTCTCTGCCTTCTTAATTAACATTTTTTCAGCAGGACTTCAGTGGTGAGAGGAAACTGATCTGATGGAATTGCATTAAGTACCAATTCACTTCCTAAGTTTCTTACTGTTTTTTTTTTTTTTCACTTAAGATGTCTTGGCTTGAGAGGTGGAGGGGTTTGAACAAAGTATAGATGCTGGTATTACATTTTGTGTACTGTTCTGGCTCTGACAGACAACTCCCAGTAAAAATGAGCCTGTGAGATGTAACTGTTTTATGCAAGGGCTAACAATACAAGTCTTTTATAAATCATAAATCCTCTTAACCTCAAACCATTTGGAGCCACCAACTGTAATCTATAAGGTTTCAATTCACAGGGATTTTATTACTTCTTGGTGCCTCTCAGGCCATTAGGCAAATATTTATATGAAGTTCTCAGCTACTGAGAGACCTAAAATCATTTTGTATGCGACAGAAGCTTCAGGACCTTTCCTTCTCTGTGAGAGTGTTTGATATAGGTTTTATACTTTGACTTTTGTTGAGTATGTTGTGCAATTTTGGCAGCTATTTGACTGAATTCTTTTGAAACATTATTAGTGCCAGCCAAATCCTAGACAGATTCATAGATTCTCTCTCTCTCTCTCTCTGGCTATGTCTCTCTGTCTCTGTCTCTGTCTGTCTGTCTGTCTGCCTGTCTCTCACTGGCCCTCTTTGTCTGTCTCCCACTTTCCCTCCCTACCTTCCTCCCTTCTTCCCTTCCTCCCTCCCTCTCTCCATCCCTCTTTCCCTCCCTCCCTCCCTTTCTCTCTCCCCTCTCCCACACTCTCTCTCCTTCTGCCTTTCGATTATGGGAGGAATAGCAAAGTAGATTAATTACCATGGTACAATCCTTGCTTTCTCTGCACTCAATATTTATTTTTGTGAAATTAAATGAGACTCAGTGGCAATTATTGCCTAACATTCTCTAGCAATTAGTATCTTTTAGCACAAACAAGAGTAAGCAACTCTAAAAACCTTGCTCAGCAAAGGAACTTACTGAAAGGATACAGGTATTTCTAATAGCCAAAGATTTGACTCTGATGGGCAGAGGAATGTGAGTCTTTCTAGGAGTGGGACAGGAGGGGCTCCTGAATGGTCTGGATAGGAGGGCACTGTGGAACAGGAAGGCCAGGAATCAGCAGCACTGAACCCCTTCACTCTCACTGGAGTTTCTTCAGCGAAGGCCTGCAGCTGTCTCAGGCACCTGGCAGGTCATGTGTTCCCCCTTTTCCCTCAGGAAGGAGAAGCTGGATCACTGCTCATGCACTCGCAAACCCCTGGCAATCCACACAATGAAGTCTCTTTGGAAGGAACTAGGACATTGTGAAGAAGCACCGGATGTTAGGCAGTCTGAACCAAATGCCCACTTCTTGTCTAATAGCACCTTAGAGAAATAAGCAAAAAATTTCATTTTATTCTCAAACTTAACACAAGAATTCCAAGCATTTCAATAAAGCTATTTTCAAATTAATTTTTACCTTAGTGAGAGGAATCTGAGCATCTCAGATTCAGTTGAATGAAACCACTGGGGAATACTTTGGCTTTTGTGTCAAGAGAGCGTTGGTCACAATACCCTCAACTCAATTCCACACTGCACGTTGGGCAGAGGGGAGGAAACAGTGGCCGGAGGTCCCTCCAAGTGTCATGACAAGTGGTGGAGCAGTGCTGGGCCTGTCCTTTCATGTGGCTCTTATGAGCTGTCTATCCTTTACAGGTTTATTCAGTGCTTTATGGAGAGGTTTATTTCATGTTTTATGCCAGCTGCGTTGGTGTCCATGTCTAGCCAAGAGACTGCAGAGGAACATAAATGTCTGGGCAACACTGCCCGTAAGTAGTTGCCTGCTGAATTCGCCTCCCATGGTAGGAGTTGGTTCCCTTTAGCAGAGCCAAATAGAGCTCATGGTTGTGAAAGGAGAGAGGATGGGAGAAAAATGGAGTAGTGTGTGTGACATGCTTGTTTCTTTTTTGATGCAAAAAGGAAATAAGATACAAATTTCCTAGACTTCTCTTTTGGACAAATATGAGCCTTTGACTAGGCAATCCCTACCCTAGAAGTACACACAGCTGTTTTAAACAGATTTTATAAACTTAGGGCCAGGGATGTCACTCAGAGACATAGCATCTGCCAGGTGTGCGAGGCCCTGGGTTCAATTCCTGGGACAAAAAAAAAAAAAAAAGAAAGAAAGAGTTAACTTAGACATAATATTTTGTATGGTATTTATTTCATGCTTAAAATAAAACTCTAATGTGGGTAAAATAACAATTACTGCCATTAAGTTGTTCTAAGTCTTGTTTTAAGCATTTCACATGCAGTATCTCAGCTAATGTTTATAAGACTATGAGAGATAATTAGAATTCCAGTTTACAAATGTGGGACTGAGGCTTAGATAAGTTCCTCAAGTGTCTGGCTCTACGCACATCCACTGATCACTCTGTTGCAGTGGTCTCCCTCTCAGTAGTCTGCTGTGTTGGCCGTTCCCATCATCAAATGATCTCAGGCATCTTTTCTTCTTTTCCACAGACAGCTTAGCTCCGTAGCAAGCATCAGGTTAGCAGGCACAGTAGCCATCTGCTGGTGCCCTCAAATTGCCTGTGAGTGCTCTTTCTACTTTTGTCTTATTTCAGGTCATTTTGATTATAGAAAAGAATACTTATCTTCACATTCTTGTTTCTGTTTTCCATCTTCCCTCACAAATCAAGCCTTGCCCAAATTTACAGTTAAGCAGAACTTCTCTCTGCAAAACAAAAAAATTCTTTCTCCTAACTATTTGGAAATCAAAGCCCCATGCAAAGGATTCCTAAGTCCTGGACCGATTTTTTTTTTTATCAAGAATCCAAGTTATGTGTTTTTCTCCCCCCAGTGTTGTTCGTGTTGCAATGAAGAATGTAGCTAAAATTCCAGTTCTTTGTCTTAGACAATTTATCATTGTGTAATATCCCATGTGTTTAGGGTATAACAGCACACGAGTCCTATCATTCATTGAGAGCTTACTGTATGGCAGAGGCTGAGCTGGGGATTTTGTATCTCTTCACATTTTGTCTAATTATAACTACAGCACTGGGTATTGAATATGCCCGTGCCCTTCCTGCACGTGAGCAGGCTGAAAGTTCAGAGGGTTTCAAAGGCATGTTTGGGTTTCAAGCTCAGTTCTTGGTCTCCAGTGTCCAGCAGCCTTCACTCTTCGTGTAGACATCAGTTGGGTTGAGCAAAGACTCGGAATGAGCCAGCTCTGCTCATGGGAGGTGTCTTCCAAAGTATTATGACATCTCTGTGGGAGAGACATCGGGGATAGAGACTTCTGATGGGTTTGATTTCCTGGGCTTTGATTTATCAGTAAGAAGTTCTCTCAAAACTTCCTACTTTGCAGGCCCCTCTCTCAGGCTTTCGTGGCAAGTTCACATAATGTCCCCAGCACTCCCAGGACCTGAATGTTGGCACAGCTTTGGATCATTGGGTAGTATGCAAGGTCACATGCCCATGTGTATTTAGTGGAAGAAGTATGAGCTAGCATGTGGGAAGGGGAGAGATGTTATGTGTCTCTCATGCGTGTCTTCCTGCTGGAGAAGGACAGTATAATCTAAAGTTGGTAGCATGTATGAATGCAGTTTGTGTGTGGAAGCCCTGACCATCCAATTTTATGTGCATATCTGCGTGTGTGTAAGTGGAGAAGTGAGAATATATATTAGATGAATGCCTGTGAGTGAGTGGGAAGCAGGAATCGCTGGTATCCAAACTCCAGGGGCTGAAGTGCCATTGAGGAAATGTTCAAACAACTCAAAATACTCCCTGAAAGGATGAGTAGTTTACAGTTCACTGAGACTAATAATACTTGATTCCCATTTAACTTACAAACACACCTCACACTCAACATAAAAATATGCTGAATGAAACACAATGGCACACTTGGGCCCTTTGCTTAGGATCACTACTGTCCTCACTGCCACTGAGGTAGTTCCGGAGCTGTCCACACAGCCGCTAATCTTTCCTGCTTCCTCCAGGATCCAGGAGCTCTGGTAATCATTAAGCCTTTTCATCCTAACCACATATTGGTTAACTAAGGGAATGGATAGAGCAAAGAATCAAGAGTTAGATCTGTCATTGACTAAACTGGAGATAACCGTGTAGTCTCACTGGATCTCAGACTCCTACGCGCACATAAGAATATTGGTCCAATCTACTTTATAAGGCTGTTGTGTGAAGTGAATCAAATACATGAAACTGGTAGAGCACACACATTGCAAAACAAATTACTGTTGATTATTACTGATGCTGTTGTCATATGGGAACCACTCTGAAGAATGTGTATGTCACTTGGGCTTCCCTGCTAAAGAGTTACATTAGATGAGAATTTATGCAAAGGAGCTGCTGGAAGATTTGGGCTTGAGTGTTACTTTCATTCCTTTTGGCAAAGATATCTGTGGGTGTATTGTTTTACCTCTGGAGCCTTTAAAAATATCCATATCCATGAACTTGGTTCATAGTGTTCACTCTTGTTAACTCACAGTATTGTGGTAAGAGTTATGTGGGACATGAGGTCTTTTGAAACCTTGGAAATGTTACACAAATGAAGAAAATGTTCGTTAGTGTTTCTCTTGCATACTACTAGAAAGTTCCATTTTTTTCCTCCTTTGTGTGACAGGAGGAGAGATTAAGGAGTTGAGTTCACATACACATTTCATTTATCTTTCTGTTTCTAAAAGCATGACTGAAGTACCTGGGGTTTGTGGAGCCCAGTGCATCATGAATTAGCATGAGGAAGGCAGGTCACTACTCATAGTGCTCCGAAATGAACTGATCATGCAATGCTGTGCAGTTGCCATGTTAATTAATATTTAAATAATGTTATGGGTTGTGCCACCAACTGGACTGTTTCTGTTTTTCAGTTTATTCTTGGAGCAACACCAAAGACCTCCTAGGCAATGGTATGTGGACAAGAATTCGTTCATGTCATGATGTCCTTCCAGCATTAGTATTTTCATGGGGGTCTTTCCTGGGTGGGAAAAAGAAAGCCCTCCTCCTTCTGATCAACCAACATTAATTATGGACTGCTCTTCTTTTCAGAAGAAGAAAAAAGAAACTCTGAGAGTATGAAAATATCTTCTGTAAAAGAGAAATATAGGTCTGTGAAAACTTAATGGCAGCAGAAATGGGAACAGATTTCTGAGGCTTGAAAGATAATTATTTCAGAAATTATTTTTAATGGGAACCAGAAGAGTGCTTAAAAAGATGCAAGTAGACCACAGGCTTTGAAAGATAAAGACAGAGGATCATGAGACAGGAACATTCTGAAGTGAAAGTACACTAGGGTGACACGTAGGCAGAAGAGGAATGAGCTCAGGAAGAACCAGCAGCTGAGCTAGCTAACCTCCCCGCCTCTGTCTTGTGTTTGCCATACTCGGAGCAGGAAAAAGGACTCACTGTCTTTGTTCACTATGATTGGGTCCAGGACAGACACACGACCACAGCTGGGCCAATCAACTTCTTCTAAAATGTTGCCACGATGACACACGACCACTCTGTGGGATAAGGTAGTGCTGGAACAGAAAGGATAGGTGGAGCTACCCTTGTTGCCTTTGTCATCCTGTCCATGTGCAAATGCAGATCTGAATCACAGAGAGGTTGGAATTAAGATGCTCAACAGAGGCAAGCAGAGACAAGAGACCATGGGGTTTGGAGAGAGACAGACGTAGAGAGAAAACAGCTATCTTGGTCCCCGAGTGCTTGGTCAGTCTCCCAGGAGGCCTCCCTAGACTTACTGACTTTGGGTTCTATGAATTACACTTGTATTATTTTTGAAACATTCCACTTCTGGCTCACCCTCTTTTAAATGGGATACTATTATTTGCAACCAAATGGTCCTTGACCAAAAAAGAAGGATTGAAAAAAAAAAAAAAAGCTCTAAAAACAAAACAAAACAAAAAACCCAGCAGCAGTGTAGACTTCTGTTTTGAGAGTCAACTTGGGAATATCTGTGCAGCATTTCTTGATTTTCCACAAAAATACATATAAATTAAAGGATTTAGAAAAAATTCACAATAACATTGAAAATTGAGGCTGGTAGTCAACCTAATTTGAGAAGCAGTGGGGTTGATTTTCAGTCCTTTTCTGGCCTTCCCTCTACGTGGCATTTGTCCTTGTGGGATGGTATCTCCTTCTGAGGCACTTTCTTTGGTTCCTGAGACTATTTCTTTCCTTAACCTCCACTCCTCTTCAGCTTTGTTTTGCTTCTCTTTCTTTTTTCCTTCTTCCTTACTCAACCCTCTACTGTTTTAACTGTGCCGAGGACTCTTCTCATCTCTCTCTGCCCAGAAAGTCCCATGAGCACCCCCAGTTTTTGTTTCTATTCAGATGATGATACGTGAAGATTCTTATGCTCAGCTCTCAGCTCCTAAGCATGCAAACATCTTCTACCAGAAACTTCTACCTGGTGTTGCAATAGTAGCTCACAGGAAACTAAAATCCTTTTTATAGCCAAATCTCTCTCTCTTTCAAAAAAAAATCTTACCTTCTTCATCTACACAGTTCCTGAAACTGGAAACTTGAGACTTACCCTGGAATGCTCCCAACCTCATTTGCTTAATACCCATTCAGTTACCCAGTCTAGCTGTTCCCATCCCTGGCATGGAGGCGGGGCACATGGACAATGCCTCTTCATGGCCTTTTCCATCCCCTGGCTCTCTCCCTCTCCCTCAAGCTGTTGATCCTCTTTTCCTCTGAGAAACATTTGTCTCTATATTTCCTATTATCTATGTATCTTTTATTTTCCTTTTTATTTATATTTTGGACCTCCCATGTGAGAGAAACCTTGCCACATTAAACTTACACATCTGATTTATTTTATTTAACACTGTGGCACCAATGTGCATCCATTTTTTCTACCAATTACTCAAGTTCATGCTGCTTTATGGCTGAGTAGTTTTAGATTATATATAAATAGGCCATTGTTTACTTATTCACCTGTTGATGGGCATATAGGCTGCTTCCAAGATTTAACTATCATGACTTGTGCTGCTATACATGTGGGCATGCATGGGTCACTGATTTATATGAGGTCTTTAACTTTTTTAGGAAGATACCAACCTGGGCTGAATAGAATTTCTCATTTTGGCTTTTTGAAGAATTTCTGTACTGATTTCCTTAGTGGTTGCACTAGTTTACATTCCCATCAACAGTGTAGAAGGAATGGAACAGAAAGATGATGGAGTAAAAACCTCTAGGGCTGGGGAGGTAGCACAGCAGTGTAAGCATCTGCCTGGCACAGGCACAAGGGCCCAGGTTTGATCCCTGGAACTGCACACTGTGCTGGCCCTGGAACCTCATGCCAGACCCCAAACTGGATATGGTGGTACATGCCTATAATCCTGGCACCGGGGAGGCTAAGACAGGAGGACCATTAAGAGTCTGAGATGTGTAGCAAGAGCCTGAAACAAATAAATAAATATTTTTAAAAAGCTCTGAATAGTGAGTGGTGGGAATTAAAATTGATTAATTTATTAATGTGGTGGTACTGAACACAAAGTCTTGTACATGCTAGCTAGGCAAGTGCTCTGCCACTGAACTATACCTCTGGCTGGGACAATTAAGGGCAGCCTTAAAGGATGTGGTTCTTTTTCTATCTTCTTATTTTGCAGCTACTTAGAATAGTGGTCCTCAACTATGGTTCACATCAGTGCTGGACTTGGGACTGCTTGTCAACCCAGTGCTGAGAGAAGCACAAAATTGAGAGCATTTATTTTATCTTGGTTTGCTCAGATATACTTTATAGGCGAAAGTACTTATCACTGACCAGAACAAGTCACAGATTGTACCTCTCTGTGGATCATGGGTAACCGCAACATTATCCTTTAAACTGAGTGATTAGCCTCATGTTAGACATATGCAGAAAACAATGTACCATGGGCTGCTGCCTGCAAGAAGAATAGGTAGTGAAGAAAATGAACCAAAAAGAAGTTAACGGAATAGAATGAAGCATAAGGGGGTATGCTACAATGTATGAAAAAATAATGAGATACAATTGCTAAGACTGAAATCCAATAACCTGGAAATCCACACAAGAGACATTAGAGAGCATAATTAATGTTCTACAAAGTATAGTAAGCAGCATGAATGACAAATCTCAGCTGCTGTTACAATGAAAGAGAAAAAAATCAAAGGAGTATAAAAATGGAGTGAAGATGACAGATATGAGGACCCAAACTAGGGAACCAACCAACCAACCAACTGAAGAATGAGAAAAAAATCTTGTAACGAAGAAAAGAAAGCAGTACAACTAGAATAGCACTATTAAGAAAAACTGCAAGATAAATCAGTCTTGACTAAAGGGAAGCGAGGGATACATAAAGCTTTCAAAGCCTTCCTCCATTCCAGGAGAAAAATCAGGGAAAAGAGAATTCCTCTTACATTCATCTGGGCAAGATTTCTGGGCTCAAAGAATAAAGAAAGTCTATTGGGAATCCAGGCAGCAAAAACAAACAAACAAAAAAAGCAGGGGGGAATTTGGGTTCTAGTAATTCTACTTCATAGAAATAAATTCAATGTTCCAAGTTTTGAGTTTTGAGGGAGGAAAAATAGCTATGGACCAAAACTGTCATACACAACCCACTTATCTGACTTCTTCATGCAGGAAAGTACTAATGGGAGGTGGAATGAACTGGCTCTACCATACATCTATGCTGCCTGCATGTCCGTCATTTCAGATGCAGGGCTAAACAAGGCAGATGAGTGTCCAACTGAGAAAATGTAGCTTTCTTGAAAAATGTGCTTGGAATTGTCCTCTAGCTTACTGAATGATAAAGCAAAACAGAAGTATCATGGGTGGTGAAGTTTAAGTTTTAGATCAAAGATTTGAAGCCAGCTGATGGAGAAGTAGCTAAGGCACAACTACGTAGCTGTAGAACTCAATGCAAACTGTATGTTTTTCAGTATAAAATAACATGGATGAC
Source organism: Ctenomys sociabilis (assembly GCA_004027165.1). Lineage (NCBI taxonomy): Eukaryota > Metazoa > Chordata > Mammalia > Rodentia > Ctenomyidae > Ctenomys > Ctenomys sociabilis. Next base: position 11,567 of record PVKA01045243.1, read on the forward strand.
ATTGAAAATAATTTCAATTTTAAATCCAAGATTATTTTAACAAAGATAGTAAAATAAGAGACGGATGGGGAAAAGTCAGAGGACTAAAACGATATTTTCTGATTCCTAATCCAGATAAAAAAATAATTAGATGGTTAAAAAAGTTACTTTTGAAAGTCTTACAAGTAGTCTTTTTATAGTTAATATAAATGCTTCAAAATAACATAGTACAGAATGAGCAGATCACATGTGTTAGCTTCAACAAAGAGAAACCAGTGGCAAATTTGCCTCATTGAAAGGCAGTTTCTCTAGCTTTTATCTAACTACTTGGTTTTGGATCAGGGATCTATTGTATACAACTTAAAAGTCTGAAAGAAAAATCACAAGTAGTGATAAATATTGCAAATACAGTGAGAAAGAAACAAAATATTATAGTGTCAGTATCAAAACCAAATATAAGGAAAAGCATTGTATATGACAACTTATATTTCACATTCATGGAGATATAGCTATGTCAGTTCCTGTACCACAGAGTATTGTTATATTAGATCAGATAAGGCAAAAACAACTGGGGGTACAAATAAAATGGTATGAGCACACACTGAAATCCCCATTTGTCAGCCTAAACCCAGAAAAATAAGATGCAAGCTATCATTAAATATTGAAATAATAAAAATGACATTTTAAAACAGGAAAGGGGTTGAGGGTAGAGCATGTACTTAGGGTCTGGGAAGCTCTGGGTTCACTCCTCAGCACTAAAAGTAAACAAATACATAAAATAGAAAAGCAAGTTTTTCTTGAAGCAGTGCCCAATCCATAGAAGAAAAATGCAAGTGGAAGTACCAGAAAAAAGTTCCGGATGTTTATACAGGGAGCCACTTACAGCACAGGACCCGGCCCAGACAGCCACAAGTCCTAGGAAGTTGGTATGTCTAGGGACACAACAGGGAGAGTTGTGTGGCAAAAGATGAACTCATAAGCAAACACCAATGAGCCCCTAAGAAATTACTGCAGGGCCGCAAGGTCCCAATGATCTCAAGAAGAAAGGAGGTCATCTCAGGAAGTAATATTAGGAAATCAGACAGAAAAAAAAAAAACCAAACCACTAATTAAAAAAGAGGTGAGTAACCTTAAGTAGAGAAGGGAAGAAATCTTGAAATAAGGACAGGAATCTACAAACTAGGAGCAAATGGACCTAAGCCAACAAATAACCACTGGTTAGAAACTTGAGGGAAATATATACAGCTATGTGTCTATGCTTACATCTGTATATGTATGAAGTATAATCTGAAAATATGGTGAATGGTTAAATTTATAATTGCAATTGATCCTCCTCAAAAGATGCTCCCCTTCCTTTGGATATGCTTATCTCATTTCTTGCCACTTTCTGAAGCAGTCCTGAAAGTCCTTTTTTGTGAGTATCTCCAGGCGCACTGTCACAGTTGGTCATCCTGGTGCTCTGGATTGGTTGAAAAGCTTTCCCTTTCCCTTGGTCATTTTAACTTTGGAAAAGAACCCGAGTTGCACAGTGCAAGAGCCAGTGGAGAAGGCAGGTGAAGACCTATGTCATGAGCCTGCTCTTCTGCTGGATGACACCGGGCATCAGTGCTCATCATATGCACAGCCACACGTTGTAAAGATGCCACCAAAGAGAACTTCCTGAACTGCTTCAAAAAGGAGCAAGAATGACAGAATCAGTGTGTTTGGAGCTGGGGAAGTACTGTGACAGGGATTCACGGCAATGTGCCTTTATCAGCCACATAGTTGTGTGCATATAGGTTTGAATATAAAAATCTATAGATACAGAAAGTGTCATTCTGGACAGAGTTGTAGGGAAAAAAAACCCAAGTAAGCCAAAAAGCTTGATGGAACAATTATTTTCAAAACAGCGGAACAGAAGAGGTAGAAAAGAGGAAAGGAAGATATGTAAGGGCCAGATTCAAAAGTTCCTACAGCCATCCGACAGGCAGAACAGCTTAAGTGGAGAAAAGACAAGACAATCACTGCAGAACTTTCCAAGTGAAAACCCAGATAGAGAGGAAGAAAACAGCCCTGACCTGTCATCCAGAAAAGGTGAAAGGTAGAAAAATGATGCCTAAAAGTTATAAGGGAGAATGTCAGGTTATAAGCAAAGGACTGAATACAAGTTTAACATGCTTTTCATCAAAAATATTTGAATTGAATAAGGAATACTATTAAATGCTTGAGGAAAATGATCCCATTCAACCTGCAATTTTATGCTCAAACTTTCACTCAGTAGTGATGATAGAATAAAGATATTTTCAGACAAAAAAGATACATAAAGCTTATGAAACAGGGATGATCATTGGGATGGCGGATACTTAGACAGATCACTAAGAAGAAAGGTACTCCAGGGAGACAGTGAGACAGAGATGAAAACACCTAAACAACCCAAATTTCTACTATAGAAAAGAGTGATTGAAGAAATTCTTTTGAGGTGTAACTGCAGCTATGCCTGAGAATTCATAAAGCAGACAGGTGAGAGATAAAGGAAGAAAATAAATGTTCTGATAGAGTTGTATGTTAAGATTCTGGTTCCATCTAGGGCACGGAAAAGGACCAGCTCAGTGTACACTACTTTGAAAAATACACACTCAAAGCCTAAATGAAGATCGGTACTTGTTGAAGAGAAACAAAATGTCTAACTTTGAAGCAGTAGTGGGAAAATGAAACAAAACTATGCACAATCCAACTAAGTGTTCCAGAGACAGGAAGAAAGGAGATGGTAAGAAAAAAATCACAGTTATAAGAATACATGAATAGCTGCTAGTACTAAAGCATACAGTAGTTGGTTTTACATAAATATGTAATAAAAATGACCAATATCAAGTGAAGGATTCTGAATTCAACAAATAGTAATACTACAGTTTTTAATCATGGACAAGGAAATCTTAGAATATTAGATGACCCATACTTACTGACTGCAGTAATATATATCTTAGGTTAGTGACAAAAACATAGCTTTCCAAAAGACTAGATGTTTTAGAATTAAAACCACATCAGTTTAATTCTAGAATTTAATGGTACTAACAAATATTTAGTTAGAATTGAGTTAAAGTGATAGGATAGTAACCACCCTGGTGCTTTAAGGGAGGTTTATATTTTAAGTGATTGATTGTGGTGGCACACACCTTTAATCTCAGTACTCAGAAGGCTGAGGCAGGAGGATGTTGTGAGCTCCAGGCCAGCCTGGTCTACAGTGCGAGTTCAAGGTTATCCCAAACTGCATTGTGAAGCTCTGACTCAAAAAGATACAAAGAAAAAGACAACTAAAGGATTAAAAATAAATCTTTTTCCACTTAGGAAACTGGGTGGAGAAATAATAGAGAACTATCCCTGAGAAGACAAAGATTAAATTAGAAAAATGATTGGGGTTATATAGTTTGTATCTAGACTACCCCCCCCACCAGTCAGGTGTGTGCAGTGGTAGGGATTTTAGTGTGCACTACGCTGATCCTTGGGTTGCCGCGCTGATGCGGTTGTGGATGACTGCTCTGGTGGGGGTTGGGGGTCAGGGCCTGCTCGGAAGACGTGGGTCACTGCGGGTGTGTCCTAGCAACACGCACCCATGTTCCCAGCTCTGCCTCCTGGCTGCCGTGTGTGAGGAGCTTTCCTCTGCTGCGCCCCCTGCCGTGCCTCTTCTGCCTTGGAGTCCCTCGATGAAGTGAGCTCCCTGAAATGGTAAGCTAATCAAGCTTCTCTTTTACATAGTGCAAGTCAGGTACTATGTCCCAGAAACTAGACAGTGACTAATACAATGAACAAAACCAGTAGCTGGTTCTTTATTTATTTATTTATTTATTTATTTTGTCTTTTTGATACAGGGTCTCACTATGCAGTTCAGGCTGGTCTTAAGTTCACTTTGTAGCTCAGGCTGGTCTCAAACTCACAACAATCCTCCTGCCTCAGCCTCCCGAGTGCTGGGATTACAGGCATGCGCCACCGTGCCCGGCTTAGTAGCTGGTTCTTTAAAAAGCCCTATCAAGGGCCAGAGAGATAGCTCGGAGGTCGAAGTGCCTGCCTGGCTAGCACAAGGACCCAGGTTTGACCCATAGTACCGCATGCTGTGCTGACCCTGAGCCGAGCCA
>PVKA01045244.1:5345-15758 GCA_004027165.1 Ctenomys sociabilis
ATTCTGCATGTTTGTGTGCCAGAAGCACAAGACTGATTCACCTAACTTAGCAACTTCTGGCTCCTCACTGCTGCTTGACTTCTCCCCGCCATAATTGTGCAGGGTCTGTGTGTGCACCCCTATTGGGACTGGTCTCACTGGAGACCACTTATCCTTTTTTTTGCATGTGGTGGGCATACATACAGTTCACTTAGTGATGTACTGTTAGGTAGTCCATCCAGTAAATTTTCATTAAAGTACTGTAGTTTTTTTTTTTTTTTTTTTTTTTTTTTTGCAGAACTGGGGATTGAGCTCAGGCCCTTGTGCTTGCCAGGGAAGCACTTATTCTACTGAGCCATCTCCCTGGCCTCTTGCAGTTTTCATCTCTAGAAATTCTATTGGTTTTAAAACACTTCTCTATGTCTTTATTTTTTTGTATTTACATTTTATTGTCTTTTCCTGGTAGTTCCATCAACTGTCATGGGTTAGTTTCTACCGAGTGATTTTAGCCTCTTTTTTTATGACTGTTTTCCTGCTTCTTTTTAGGACCAGTAACTTGAATGCTAGACTGTATGAACATTACTTTATCTTCTTTAATGAGCACTGGATTTTATTTTGGCAGCAACCAGTTTGACCATCAAGACCTGTCTTAATTTTCCTAGGGAGGAACCACCATTCCAAAATTTCACCTGTGGCTCCCAGCTGCCTCAGCCTCTCCCCAGTCCTACATGACAGTTGTGCTGCTTGTATTTCCTGCTTTCTGTCTTCCAGAACAATGCCATAGGCCAGAGCATAGGACTGTCATTTCTGGTCTGGGATCTGAAAAATCTCTAAATCCCTTAACTGTTCAATTTAGCTGTTTGTTAACTTGTAGACTGATTGTCACGCAGGAACAAGGATGTGAAGTAAGGTATTCAATACAACATGTGGTACAGCATATGACACCATACAGATTCTTTTATTGAACAAAAAGCATTCGATACCTAACTTCTTCCTCTCTTCCATCAGTTGCATGTTTCTTGTGAAAGCCACACACTGCTAGTTTCACTGGAAATGTTACCCTCCCTACGTTCCTATCATTTTGAACTTTTCCCATCATCCTGAGGGGCCTTTGATGTCTGCATTCCATGCCTTCCCCCAAATAGTGACCTATTTCACCTTTTTAAATCAATTCCAGTTGAGAATCCAACTCAGGTAACTTGGCAAGATTTTATATCAAAATAAGAAAGGACTGGGCCTGTAGCTCAGTGGCACAGTATGTAGAGGTTCCTGGGTTCCATCCCTACTGTTGCAGGCAGCCGAGTTAGCTAGAAATATTATAGGCAGTAAGACAGGGCCAGGCCCTTGAAGGAGATAACACAGAAGACAAGGTACCTTACAAGTGTGGGAGACAGATGCTCCTGCTGTAAGCCAGACTTAAAAGGCCAAACAAATGCTAACCTCCCTGAAGATTATCATCCGGGATTGATCATTACCCAGGAAGAATCATTGTCTGATGGCTACCAGATAAGGTCCTGTTTTACATTCATACCCCCTTACTGTGACTCGCTTTACCTGAGCAATGGTTGACCCACTGGTTGACCATAGTTTTGTCCCGCCTCTTGTCCACCTAAACGAGTTCCCATTCTCTGTACCTTAGCCCCGCATGTTTTCCAGTCACCAAGGGAAGACATAGCTTCTGGGGTACTACCCACTTGGGCCCCCCTCCTGCGCTCTTGGACAGGAGCTTTCTTTCCCTCAGTAAATATACTCTGCTCATAACCTCAGTTTGTTCCTAAAATTCATTCTTCGGTTTTAGAGAACACAAACTCATCCAGGTCAGATGGGGAGATCATTTTTCCCCTGTATCATTTGGAGGTTCCCTGTATTGTTTAGAGGTCACCCACCTGAGATGTTTGTCTCCCTGTATCACCAGTACCCAGCTGGAGTATGCAGCTGTGGGAAGATAAAACCCCATCAAATTCCATCTTGCTCCCTAGTTCCACCAAAAAAAAAAAAAAAAATCCATCCTGCTTTATTTTCTGTGCTCACTCTTTCTACCGGAACACCTGAGCATGTATTTTCTTAAATGGCAGTGCAATCTGCCATTTAATCTAATGTGTGTTTGGACTCTCCTACTTAAAAACAGGAGTAGCTGGGCGTGGTGGCGCATGCCTGTAATCCCAGCACTCGGGAGGCTGAGGCAGGAGGATTGTTGTAAGTTCGAGACCAGCCTGAGCTACAAAGTGAGCTTAAGGCCAGCCTGAACTGCACAATGAGACCCTGTCTCAAAAAGAAAAAAAAAAAAAAAAACAAGGAGTAAATGACTCTTTAAAAAAACTCATCTTTCAAACTTACCATCCCATACATATACTACCACCATCTTTTGAGTGTCTGCATTGCCTGACTGTACTGTACTGTACCATTTATATTACTTTGTTGACAGTCTCATTATGTAGCTCAGGCTGGCCTCAAACTTGTGGTGACCCTCCTGCCACAGCCTCCCAAGCACTGGGACTCCAGATATGCTACCACATCTGGCTAGGCAAGCACTCTAGTGCTGAGTTGTATCGTCAGCTTTTATTATTTTCAGACAAAGATCTTACCGAGCTCCCAGGTAGGCCTTGAATTTGACTTCTTTCTGCCTGTGCAGCTAGGTTACCATTATGCACTGCCACACCTACACCATTAAACTTAAGCCCTAGCTTGCTCTGTTCAAGGCCTACAGCCGGAGCTTTTGTGGCCTTTAATTCCATCTCTTTTCAATATTCCTTTATGTCATGATGGTGTGACTCAGTACTCCTCACACATTTCCAGAGCTCCACTGTCTCACTACTACAACTATTCTATGTTCTTGCTATCAGCAAAGCTATCCTTCCACATCCAGATCAAATATCATGTCTTGGCCTTTGGCTAAGATCAAATGCCACTTCCCAGCTGGACAGCGGTGACGAGTGACTGAAGTCTCAGCTACTTAGAACTCAGGCAAAAGGTGCAGTTGAGCCCAGGTCTTGTGACCCGAACATTTGCTGGAGTCTATAAATGTTCTTTGGACAGACACCAGATATTCACTATGTAGCTCACAGCTGTTCATTTTGTGGGGTTCCCCACACTCCTTTGAGACTAAAAGCATCTCTTCTATGTAGTGAAGTCTCTGTGGCAGTGCTATGCAAACTTGCTGTGAAGCAGCCTGAACTTGTCATTAAAATCTTTTCCTACCCTAAAGGGAAATACCACCTTAGCAGCAAGTGCTACGGCTGTGTTAATACTATCATCAGTACATTAACGTATAAAAGTGAAAATCTGATAAAGGAGGGAGCATTTGGATGCATGTGGCAGTTTGATCAGTCTTTAGGACAGTACAAAACTATCTGCTCAAGCCTCCCTAAATAAAAGTGTAACAGCAGTGGGGCATGGTGGTGTAAACCCAGCGCTCAAAGGGCTGAGACAGGAAGACTGCCCTGAGTTCAAGACCAGCCCTACATAGGGAGACCCTCACAAAAGAAAAAAAGATGTGAAGTAGCTTGCCACCATTCCTACCCCAAGCAGGCCTGGGAGCCATAAATGGGCATTTAGTAAGTTGCTGAGAATAAAATGATAGTCAGAGGCACCCTTTCATGTTCCTGTGGCCCCTTAGGTCAAGCACTAAAGGACAGATGAGCCATCACCACGAACCATTTTAGGTTCTCAGGTACACACATTGTTTCTTTTGTATGAGTAACAAAATATAAAGAAAAAAAGAGGAAAGATTAGGATATAGGAAGCAGGAAGATCTTCATGAGGGAGATACAAAAAAATGGAAAGAGGGAAAGGGGGTGGGGAACAGATTGATAGAGCCAAGCATGGTGATGCATGCCTGTAATCCCAGCATTCAGGAGGCTGAGGCAGGAGGATTTCTGAGTTCAGAGGCCAGCCTGCACTCCAAAGTGAGATCCTGTTTCAAAACACAAAACAAGCAAGCAAGCAAAACCCTCCAGAAATACAGCTTTTGCAAAGGTGAAAGGGGCCAGGCATGGGCATAAGTGTCTGAAATCTCAGCACTTGGGAGGCTCAGGAATTAAGGTTGCTGGGCTACAAAGTGAGCTCAAGGCCAGCCTGAACTACATAGTGAGACCCAGTCTCTTTAAAAAAGGGATGGAGTTGAGAAGAGCAGAAGAAAGATGTAGGTCTAAAACAAAAATAGAGATGTATGTGTATCAAATAGCCATGATAAATGTGTAGTACTACCATATAATAAAAAAAATTTAAGAAGAAATTCTCAGGTATATAAAATAGGGCATGGCCGGGGAGATGGCTCAGTGGAATAAGTGCTTCCCTGGCAAGTGCAAGGGCCTGAGTTCAATCTATTGTTCAACCAGAAAACAAACAAACAAAATAGGGCAGATCACAAAATCAGGAATTAAATAAAATTTTCTGGTGGGCTCTCCCTATTAACAGTCTCATTTAGTAGCCCCAAGTCAAACCTGTTTTATTTATAGTTGGGCAAAGGCAAACAATTTTCTAAATCTCATAGCATAGCAGTTATAGCTGAGTCAAATACTGGATGTTTTGCCACTAACAAAAGGATACTTTCATTCTTAGAAGAAATGTGTATTTCTCTGTATTTAATCCTTTTATACTTAAAACATTGCTCTCTTCCTTTTTGTTTCAATCATCCAATATTTAGGGCCCAGATGTTTTTAATTCTTAAAAATTTCCTGTTTGCCCAGGTGATGTCATAAACTTTATTTAAAATGCCACATGGTTTATCTTATGTGAAAAACCCAAAAAAGCAAAATAAAGGTAAAAGCTAGGTAGTTGCTTTCTTGTTTTTGCTGTACTGGTGATTGAACTCAGGTCATTCAAACCTTTTAAACTTTTTTGAGATGGGGCCTTATTAAATTGCGAAGTTGCCCAGGATGGGCTTCAGTTTGTGACTGATCTGCATCAGCCTACTGCTATGCTCAGATCATAGCTGTGCAACACCAAATCTGACAATTCCATCAACTTTGAAGTTGATTCTAAAGATTCTTCTTTTTAAAAATGTATTTAGTGGGGCCGCGGAGATAGCTCAGTAGAGTGTTTGCCCAGCAAGCACAAAGGCCTGAGTTCAATCCTGAGTTCTGCAAAAACAAAACAAGAATGTATTTAGTACAGGGTCTCCCTACACAGATCAGACTCACAGTGATCCACCTGTTTTCTTCACTATAAACTTTAAAACAGCCAAGATCACTGTTACTTTTGCATCTATCCTTTTCTGTGGAATTTTAGCTTTAATATTTGGCTGACTCAGAAACATAACATTTTGTTTAGGAATCTTTATTTTTTTTTAATGATTTATTATTTCGTACAGTGTCTTGCTATGAAGCTCCACAGCTGAGACTCATAGTGATCTTCCTGTCTCAGCACCTCCAGCACCAAGATTACAGGTATGTACCACCATGCCTGGTTTCAGTGGCCAGCACAGTGGCATGGAATGTGATATTTTTTTGAGACAAGGTCTAATGATGTAATTCAGGCTGACCTTTAATCTTGGCAATCCTCCTGCCTCAGCCTCCTTGAGTACTGGGATTATGCAGTCAGCATGCTCAGCTAGTACTCTAATTTTAGTAATTTTGATAGTGAAACCATTTCATCAGCTATTCTATTAAACAGTTAAGCACAGATATACTAAATTAGAATTTGTTTTTCATAGAACAAAGAAAATAGTTAATGGCCCAATGTGGAAGTTGGAGCAGGATTGGAGTATTAAGACAAACATAAGCCTCTCAAAACACTGCCAGTCTTTTGATGTGTAGTATCTACGGTGACGTGGAAAAAGCAGAATTGGGAAGATGTGTGTACCCGGTGACAAAGTTTAATCCCATGTGTGCAAGTCACAGCTCTACATTAACAGCAAGATTATCTTATAGTGTTTTGTGCACTTTCTTACCCTTACAGTAGCTTTGAGAGGAACGAGTAGCTTAGTACTAAGTCACTGCAGACTGCAAGGGCACAAAGGCCTCCCAGAGCACCTGCTCACAGCTGAGCGCTAACTAGGCTGTTGTGGCAGACTAGATATTTTGCTAGAAAGCCTCTTAGGGAGTCTGATGGAAGATGGTGCGTGTAAGCAATGGCATGTGGTAGAAAACTCCAAGTCTTGTCTCAGGCTATCGAGATGCAATGTCATTGTCTACCTTGGTTGTGGGCAGGAGCCACAACCCCAGCCCACCCTGTGCTGCTCGGCAGTAATGTCCCTGGGTTCTGGGTATGAAGTGCAGCTGGTCTGAACTGTATTTGCAGCAGGTGATGAGTTTACAGGACAAAGCCACATTACAAATCCACACATATCTGGACATCAACACTAAATTAAACCTTAAGAGGTACAATTGAGATTAACCCCAACTGGGATTAAATGAGGTCAAAGCTTCACATAAACCACAGCAAAATGTTCAGCATACATATAAGCTTTCTTCAAATTCTTTCAAGTACTGTATTGCTGGCTTAAAAACATCAGGCTTTGAGAGAAAATTCAATGTTCAGAGACAAAAGAAATCAGTCATTGAGAAAATGTAACTAAAGAACATTTATTTTCACTAAGACTTTTTCTTGAGGACATAACTAAACTTTGTCATCATCCCCTATCCCATCTCAAAAAATTAGTACAGTGAATGTTATAAAGCAGATTGGAACAATCTGAAGGACTGGAACCAACACCAACAAGGAACAACTGCCTTCTGTATCATAAAAATGTTTTAAGTAAAAAAAAAAAAAGAAGAAAAAGAAAAAGAGCTCAATAGGGGTTTCGGATTGAGAAGATCCTCACACCTCACATTTCATCTAATGCATTCAATCCTGGCTAGAGTGGAACAAAATGGAAAGAGGCTCACAGGACAGCACTCTACTGTACTGCACTGCACACACCTGCACTCCAAGCCCGCCCCCAGCCCCTATTGTTTCCAGCTCAATTATTTGCCAGCCTGTTGCGCCTGCCGACGAAGGAGCACGTAGATCTTCTCTTTGATCCAGTCTTTGTTATAGGGCTGGTATGTCTGGGTATCAGCTCGGTACCTGAGGAACAGAAAAGTCAGGGAGGTCCAATTATTGTCCTGAGTTTAAAACCCTCAATTATGACTGTCTAATGATGGCCCTGATGTGCAGACTGCCTTAAATGAACTTAGTGAACAGCTGGAAAACCGGTTGAATTTTAACGAATATGAACTTTATATCACTTAGCATAATCTTAATAGTAAAAAAAGGAACCAAGGCCTAGAGCTCTTAAGTGTGCAGTATGTTACCTATCTACTTCTCCAGAATTCAACCAGAAACCATGTGTTCTTCCTTCCACTGAGTTTCTATTTATACTTCCTTTACTTATTAAAAAAGAAACAAACACTAGTACAATTTCTTTTTCTTGCATTTTAGGAAAGCGTCTACAGGGTGTTCAGGGTCTCACTACTAGATCAGACTCATAGTTACCTGCCTGTTTACAGCCTCTCAAGGGCTGGGATTACAGGCGTGCACCACTATACCCAGTCTCAATTGCAGACCAAACCCTGGTCTCTGGTGCCTGCTTGCAGGCATATTAATCCACTGAGCTATTTGGCCAGCCCTGTTTTTTTTTCTGAGACAATCTCCCTCTGTTGTCTAGGCTGTCCTTGAACTCAAGGCAATTTATCCTCTTGCCTCCCAAGTGCCAGGATGGTAGATATGTGCTACTGCCTGGCTTTAATTTGCTACATTTACATTGAATTAACTAAGAATTGCCTAAAAATGTATTATTGCAACAAAGTTTCTGCTGTTTATTTTCCCTTGTAAAGTATTAAGACTTGTAACCTGTATTTTAGGACTTTTTATAAAATGCTAGAAACCTAAGGAGAATTATCAGAAAATGTAGCAAACTTCTTTAGAAGAGAAGGCCCAGTGTAAAGAGCAGCACAAGCAGCAAAACTCACACCAGACTGAAAGTTTTTAGCCAATCACAAGGAACTTTTATAGGATCTGAGAAACAGAAAAACCTTCCAGCTGATTGGAAATTGAAACCTGGCTGGTTAAGTAGTACATGCTTTCTTGAGACCCTAAGTAATGCTATTGTATGAAAAAGCAGACAAGCCACCAAGGACTGCACAAATCCAAAGCCGCATCAGTGTTTCCAAACTGAGTGCACCATCTGGTGGGAACATTGTGCAGTAACTGAGCTCAGGGATGCTGAAGAGCCCGTAAGCTTGCCCAAAAAGACACCTCAGAGGTAGCCTAGAAAAATAAAACATTTGATTTATCAATTACTATGTCTGTGGGGCCAGATGACTTTTAACTTCTCAGCAAAAATTATATAAGTGATAATGAAAATAATTAAACTTGCTGTCAAGAACTTGATATTTGAGGTAATTCACTTTATCCTTTTTCTAAATCTAGGAGTTGGTACAACTATTATTCCTTTTTATAAATAACACGAGGCTTAAAGGAGTAAAACAACCTAAAACAAGCTAGGTGAGACTGAACAAGTAGCAAACAAACCTGATGTCAGCCTTGTCCCTTAGCTAGAAAACTAAGCCATAGTCCAGCAAGCAAACAAACCACCAAGTAGGAATGCTTTATATAATAAACATATTCTTCTCTGAATGTGAGGTCAGAAGCTAGTTTAAAAATGCACAGGCTTTCTACTTTATAAACGTCTGACTCATTAATGCCCATGAGCCGTATTTTTTAAAAAATGGAATAATTTTGACTATTCCTGCTTGTGCTTCTTCTTTAAATAGATGCTAGTCTAGTCTACTTCAACATGAAAATACATTACAGTTACATTAACACTGACAAAGGACTAAAGGAACCAACTTTCTCAGAACTACACACCTGGATGGAACTGCCTTGTTTAGAACATTTCATGCCCCAAACAACTGTACTCTGGCCTAGGAACATTTAAGGGTCCATTAACTTGTACGCTTCTTTCCAATTCATAAAACAGCAATAAAGCTTTCTTTATGGAAAGCTGTCTGTTGATGTCTCTTAGCTGGAACTTGAAAACAAGACAGCTGTAGAGTGCATTAACTGTCAGCCCAAGTGACTTTTCAGCCTATTGGCATGCAGTGAATGTAGGCTAATACAAGGACAGACTGCAGCCAGGCATGGTGGCTGTAATCCCTGCACTATGGAAACTGAGGAAGGAGGACTGCATGTTCAAGCAACCCCAGGGTTCAATCCCCAGTGACTCCCTCTCCCTAAACACCACATTCTGCGGGTCTGAGCAGTGCAGTGCAATCAGCAGGATCTTCACCAACACCAAGTTGTCTGCCTGACAGGAGGTGCCTCATTATAACAGATGAAAATACCCTCAGATTACAAATGCTATTCTTTTCATCTCAAAACAAAATAACCCCCCCAAAAACAAACAAACAAAAAACAGGTCAGAAGCCAAACAAAATTGACTCCAATTATATGGCACATACAAATGCTCTATGCATAAATTTTATAATTACTATCCTCTGCCCTGGGGTTTAGTAATGTTACAATGTAGACTCTCTAATTCTTTATTATAATGTCTTAATAGTGTAACAATTTTCTTTTTGGTGCCAGGGATTGAGTGTAGTGACTAGGACATGCTCTACCACCCAGTCTAGCAGATACTGTCAAAATATTAAAATGGAGTAGATCACAGGAAGTGCCACAGCAGATGACCTCCTTGGAAAGAACATCTTATTTCTCTAGAATATTTAAATAACAAGTGGGACACAACCAAAATCACATTGAAAGTCCTAAATCTAAATTCAATTCTCAACGTTTTCAGAGAAAAAAAAATTCTCAACATCTGAAACAGAATAATGAACTTAAAACTGTAATTTATAGCTTTTCAAACAGAGAATTAAAAGTATTATTAATCTCTCTTTTAGCTGGAAAGAATTATGTACCATCTAAGATCTTTGCGTACTGGATGTGCTGTATGGTTTGCATTTAATAAAGCAGCACTGTCCTAACTGCATCTAAAAATGGAATCCCTACTTATATTTATTATTGATGTGCTAAGCAAGCCCCTAGCCTCATATGTCATTTTGTGAAGTAGAAGTCAGTTTATTTAAATTTTAGAAATGAAATTTGTAAAAGGTTAACCATATTGAGCTAATTTGCTCAAGGAAGCCACCAAATGGTAGAGCCACAATTCAAACCCAGCTACATTTAACTTGTAAAACTCCAGTTAGTTCTTAGTTTCACATTGCTCCCCATGTGTTGAGAATGCGAACGAGGGCTCAAACCATCAGGGACACCTGCTATCTTGGTAAAAAATGCTTTATAAAAGCATGAAAAAAAAGATGTGGTATTTCTATATAATGGAGTATTACTCAGCTATTAAGAATGATAAGTTTGAAGCATTTATACTGAAGTGGATGCCACTTGAACATATACTCATAAGTGAAATAAACCAGACACACATATGTAAATATCGTATAGTCTCCCTAGTATAACAAACGAAAAACAGAAATACAAAAGGAAATGTACAACAAG
>PVKA01045245.1:0-15642 GCA_004027165.1 Ctenomys sociabilis
TGCAAAGGACATGCTTAAGTAAGTGCAAAAGAATTCAGATTATCCAGTGTGCATTATCTGACCATACTGCAATCATTAATTTGTATACAAATTAATGAAAAACCCTACAAAAACTGCATTACAGAATGAAAATGACATAACACCATCCTGAAGAAAATTCAAAAAATTAAACAATTTCTCCAATCAAACAAACTTTCAAATGCTGGAATTTGTGAGTTGCAATGGAAGCAGTCCTGTGCCAGAAATTTATAGCAGTGAACTCTCAGATTAGAAAAAGAGAATGAGAACAAAGAAATAGCCTACAGCTGCCCATTCAGCTTTTAATGAAAGAAGAACAGGTCAAGCCCAAAGCCCAAAGAAAGGAAGACATTATGAAGATCTGAACAGAGATTAATGTAATTCATAACAATAAATCAAGCAAAGAGTTAGTGAATCAGAACTTGGTTCCTTGAAAGGTTAACTAACATTTGTAAATCCCTGTCCAATGTTATCAAAAGAAAGGAAATAAAGTTCAAATTAATGCAATAGGGAATGAAAAGTGTGAAATCCCAACAGATCCTGTGGAGATTCAGAAGATCATCAGTACCTACTTATAAAATTATTGCTGCCATAGGATGGAAAACACAGAAGAAATGTAGATTACTGGGTATGTATGAATAAGAAAATTGTATCGAGAAGACAGAAAAATACTGAGTAACCTAATATCAGCATTTAGAGTGTAATTAAAAACATATCAATAAAGGAAAGCCCAAGTCCAGATGGGTTCACAGCTGAATTCTACAAGAAATGTAGAGATTTGATGGCAATGCTCCTTAAAATCTTCAAAGAAATGAAAATGAAGCAATTCTTCATAGCCCAGTAGTGATACCAAAACCACAGAAAGAAACAACCAGAAAACAATACTATAGGCCAGCCTCACTAATGAATGTATATTCAAGGTATTCAATAAAACACTAACAAACAGAATGCAGAAAGTCATCAAGAAGATTAAACAGCATGGGTGGGTGGGAGTCATCCCAGTGATGCACAGATGGTAAATCCATAGACGTTTTACAGTACATACAGTGTCAAAGAGAAAAAAAAAAAAAAACATGATCATGCAGAAAAAGCTTTTGAAAAGGTCCAATTCTCACTCATCATGAAAACATTATAGGACATAAGATTAAATTATCTTCTCCTCTATCTCATAAAAGCCATCTATGACAAACCAACAGCCAAGGTCAAATTAAATAGATAAAAACTGAAAGCTTTCACTATGAAATCAGTCCACTGAGACTCTCAGAATTAATAAATTCAGTAGCATAGCAGGATACAAAGTCAATACCCAAAACTCAATAGCATTCCTTTACATAAACAAAAAAATCACTGAGAAAGAAATTAGGGAAACCACATGTTCCTTAATCTGTGGCCAGCACTCATAGCATCCACCTTGCAATACCCATCATTTTGGTCTTCTAAATGCATACTGCTTCTAATGTCATATCAATTATTACTATAATCTCTTTAAGGCAAGTGATTGTTAAAAAAGGTAATAAAAGAAAACAAGACATAAGAAAAACACATCAAAAAAAGAAAAATAAGTCATAGAATTGTCCTGCTACACTGTTGTACATGGTTTCATTTCTAAATTTCTGTATAAAAATGTGTGTTTTTTCACATTCAGCAGGGATATAAAGTTTAGAATATCTGTGGTTGTTTGAAAATAGCAGCTCCATGTTATGTCTCAGGTGTTTGCTATACAGACAGATAAGGTTGTGAAGCCCAGCTGCCTTTGTTGCAGGGCAATAATATCATTAAGCTTCTCTTCTGGATGTTTAATGACTAAAGTTTGCAGACCAAAAATGAGAGAAATAGAGGGGATACAAGGATCACCAGTATTTTGGCCCTAGTACTTCGAGGTCAGCATGGATTGAGGACATAAGAGAGTCTCTACTGTGACATCCTGTACCTCAGTAGTTTCCTCAATTTTCTGATCAAGTAGATTACAGTGCCACTGAGGAAAGTGATCAGTGATGTACAGTGTGCCTGAGAATAGTCACCCAGAGAGAAAAAAATTATCATGTTTTCACGGAGAACAAATTGGTAGGTCTCCCATGGGAATATATCCAATCCTGGCCATTACAATTTTAACCAAAAAAGGGACTGGTGTCTGTCTCAGTGTGGGCAGCTCCAGTGCTCTCCTGAGGCCAGTGGCACCATGATTGAATGAGGAAGGAGCCAGGGGTAGGAAGAGCGAACTCAGTGATACTTGGCACCACCTCAGGACACTGTGCTCAGTCCTGGCACGTGGGGGCACACCAGAGTGAGAAGCAGCTCTTACCAAAGAAAACCAAACCTGGTCCCATAGGACCCCCCCAGCAGTTATTCTGATACATCCTGGGTGCACATCCATCATCAGTGGTCAGCACTCACAGCGGGAGGGTCTCTTTCCTGAAGCCACAGTGGCAGCACCAGCCTGGGCCGCATCCGCTTGCTGGCCAGTGCTCAGACTCTGCACATGACCTCCTTCTCTGATGCAGATGATGCTCTTGTGTGCTAGAGGCCTGCATCCTGCTGAACCCCTCTGGTTCTTTTAATGGTCCCATGTAACAAGCAGATTTTGAGTTTTTGTTTTATACTGTTTTGATACTGAAGCTGAGAGTTACAAACAAGTTGAGTGGCAGGGCTGGTGTGCTATATCTTGTTACATAAAGCAGTTGTCAGAGTCTTAGCAAATACAGTGCAAAATTTGTTGTCTTTATATATTCATAACAAATTATGAAGTTAAATTTAAGTGACAATTGTATAACTGCGCTTGTCTCATACTTTACTAACATTTTGTGCCTCAAATCTCTTACTGAATTGGTAGGAATGTTAAGAGGAATTCACAGATCATTTTTATTTTATGTTCTTATATAGTCAGGTAATATGGCATCTAATTTGATGTATAATTTTGCCTGGTACAGAGGGTGTGCTACTTATAGTGGTGTATGCACAGAACATTTTGGCATGACAAGATATTGAATAAATACCTATATTACTTAAAAAAGAAAATACATGCCTGTTTATTCACCATCAGATGATTACCCAGTCCTCAGTGTGAGTGAGAAATATAATTCATCTACACTTGTGATGTACAGACTCTGCCATCCTCTCACCTGTGCACTTAAATCCCCTGCACACCCACCCCCATCATCCCGTCCTAGTGATAGACACTACAGGTTTAGACATGCTAAGAAAATGCCTTGCCCATGAGCCACATTACTGTCTCTGTTGTCTAGCCCAGTCCCCATGTGACAGCAGGCCGTCCCAGCACTGATGGACACTGCTCAACCTCCTGCTTCAGCATCATGTGGGCTCAGGTGTGTGTCATTCCTGAACATACCAGCCCTGCCACTCAACTTGTTTGTCAAATACACCCCAGAGGTGTATTTGAACCATGGAGTACAGGATTTTCTTAACAACACCATCGACTTGCCTAGTTATTGTTAGTAATTTAGTGTTAACTCCCAAGAATCTTGGCTGGTACTTAGTACACAGAAGTGGTGGTGAGATCACTATTGATTTTTTTAGGCTATTGCTGGACTCTACACAAAACTCCTGGGGCCTGAATGTTCAGGAAAAGGTACAAGATGTCTACCTTGGGTTTCATAAGATTGATCTGCTAGTGATGCATTTCCTGCTTCCCGCAGAAGAAGGTATTAAATTTTCCTGCTGGTGAATGTAAGTGATTATCGCAGTCCTGAATGGTGACTAGACCGCAGCCTGCTGTTTCTGAGGGAAGAGCTGTCTCAGGCATCAAACTCAGGACCTCAAGCTCGCCCAGCAGGCACTGTACCACTGAGCTTAGTCCCTGGGCCCAGTCTTCTCTGCACCTTAGAGCAGTGGTGTGAATCTGCTTGGTGCTTCCTGCAGACTGCAGGAGAAAGCCTCATTACAAGCCATCCCTCTGAGTATCAGTGCACAGCCCTTCCGGGAACAGAACTGTACTGCAGACGTGAGGCCTGAGGGTCTGCACCTGTCCCCTGGACAGGGAGAGTCCTACAAGTTGTCCAGCCAGCACACTTTTTTGGGGTGCAGCTGCCTCCCAGCACCATATAAGAAATCCTGTGTAGGCGCCCCAAGAAGACTCTTCTAACCCCAAGTAAGAGTGTTTCACACACATGTCTAACTCAACAGGCAGTCCCCCTGTGGCTTTTCTTCAGAGAGGTAGCTATTAAAAAAAAAAAAAATTGTTGTCGCCACTTTTGCGTTAAGGGTGAATGAACTGTGGTCAGGGAGCTACCTCAGCAGCTTAATCCCCATCCTGGGAGGCACAAGGTTCTGAGTTCCATCCCCAGTACAAACAAACAAAAAGAATGAAATAGTGCTGTCTTGCTTTTCACTCTGTGTTGGAGCTCAGCAGATGACACTAACTTTGCTCTTTCCAGGTAGTGTCTTCTCATTGCAGAAAGAGCCCAGCGAGGAGGCAGAGTGCAAGCAGCAGGGAGCAGCAGCTACGTTTGTTGGCTGTCAGGACTCGGCTGTGGCAGGGCCTAGGGCCATGCGGCAGCACATCCTACATTCAGGGCTTCAGATGCCTAACACGTTCTCAAGTGCACAATCTTCACTTTCAGATTTCCTAACTTATTTTGCTTAACTGGTACAGTGCCAATAGAAATGCACTTCAGAAACGGGAGGTTTAGTTTCAGCACTCCCTGTGGCCTTCGTGCCTGCAGCCCTGGACCCACCACACTCTTCCCTTCACAAGACTCGTGTACCACATGGCTGGGGAGTCACTCCTGGACAGGACCGAGGTCTGGAAACTCCCCATCAGGTCCCAGGGATCTTCCCTGCCAGTTGTGCAGAGTGGCTGAGTCCCTCCCTTGATTCCAAGAATCCCCACTTTCCACTGCTGATCCTGCTGCTCCGAAGCTGCTTCAGCCTTGTATTCTAATCACCTCAGAAGGGATGAGAAGAGTGAGGCCATGTTTATTAGAGCACTTTTCTTTGTCTTAGTTTGCTGTGGTTTGGGTGGGTTGTGGCACACACCTTCTCTGAGGCACGAGCTACAGTGGAACCACATCTTTATTTACTCATTGCGCTTGGACGACCTTGAACTTAGTTGTTCACTTGGTACAACTGATGCAGCCACATGGGTGACTTGATCAGGAGGAGAGTGGGCTACCAACGAGTGAGAGTGCGGCCTGTGCTGCTTCCTGCAGCCACCTGCTGTGGGAAGGAGCTTGTGCTGTGACATGCCAGCCACCTGAGGCTGTTGGGAATGCTTTGGGGATCAGAAGGGCCACAGACTACAGCTTTTTAGTCCCGTGTGTGAATGTTCCATCTTGCTTTCTTGGTGACGCCCATTTCTGGTCTCCTTCGCCCATCCTGTTCTCAGAGCCCTGGGTTTGGTGTGACTGCTTGGTGGCTGGTGTTTGTGGTCTCTGAGTACGTGGCAGTGAGCTCTGGCACATGGGGACAGGGGTGTCTACATTGACCAGGCATGTAGACAGTCCTCAGCCTTACTTGATAACACTGTTGGGGGCCAGATGCCTAACAGAGAGCTCTGAGCACTCGGGATGCAGCCTCTCACTGCTCTACCCAGATCATTGTGTTTTGCTGGGGTGGGTTGTCTCTGAGTAGGGAGGCAGTCAACAGAAAGCTCCACAGGCTCTCAGTTTCCACAGGGGTGTTTAAAATGAATCTGTTTGTGAATAGGTGGTTCACAGGTGAGACCACATGTAACTGCACAAGTTATGTGCTTGAGTAATCTTCAGGAAGTTAATAGGGACAGTTGCAGTGCTGGGGCTCCTAATGGCTGGTCACAGGTCTGCAGAGGGCTTGGCTAGAAGCCACTTTCCCTCTGCCTTCCATCAGCCTCATAATTCTGTAACTCAAGGGCCTCTAAAGAGACTGCCTTGCTCCTAGGTGCTTTGTGTCCCACAGGCAGCAATCACTTAGTGAGCCAGGGAGATAAGGGCCTGAGAAGACACTGGAAGATGCAAGCCCCGACACATTTGTGCTTGGTCTCCACATAAGTGTGTGCAGCACAGGAGCACAACCAGCAGATGGAAGGAGCAGAGGGGCCTATGGGGGGAGGGGTGTAGGCCCCGCAGGTGGGCTGGTTCTCACCTGTGACTTCTGCAGGTCAGGACCAAGGTACCTCCTGAGGAACAGTGAAAGGATGAGCCCTGGGCAGTACTGCTGTCTACAGGCAAAATGGAAAGCCAGCTCGAGTGGCACCTGGTCCTGAGTTCTGCCTGTTCACAGCATGATAAGAAGGAGGAGGCAGTCCTGCAGTGGCCAACAAGTGCAGAAGTATCCTTTTATTGCCCACTGACAAAGGTCACTACAGCCCATCCTGCTGGGGCAGGACATGATCCTGGAAGTGCTGAGCGGTTGCACCAAACCAATAGTCAAGAGGCCACCAGGAGGGGGCACTTAGCAGCCCTGATGGGGTTGGTGAGACTGTCCCCTCCCTGTCCTCAACCTACTGCTGATGCCTAGGACCTCTCACTGTGTACAATTGGGGTTCTCGTCCAGTTGCACTCAGAGCACTTGGTGGCACACATAGCCCCCGCTGGACTGATGGTCTTCCAAGGACTTCTTCCCGATGGGTCTAAAAAGCTGCCTCTGCCCTCTGTTGCATGGCTTCTCAATGTGTACCCCACTCCAGACCTCTATGGTACCTCTCCTGAGGCCTGAATCTTCTGTGTGAGACTCACCGTCACCACGTCGCCCACAGTGCTCCACTCCCAGGAGTTTCCACAGGCAGCCATGTGAGGGGGGCATGGCCACAAAGCTACAGTGTAGCTACCTTAAAGATGCCACTGCTTGGGGTGTCCAACTTTGAACCCCTGCCAGCTAGCAGGAGCTCTGCTTCCTTGCCTTTACATCTTTTACTTCTGGCCTTTATATATTTAAGGTAAATTTGCTTGTATTCTAAAGCCAAAGTTGCTACCTCTGGTTGTATGTCAGTAACGCTTCAATGAGGTTTGTTTATCAAAAGCTTTCCAATCAGACATGGTGGCACACACCTGTAATCCCAGGAATCAGGTGGTGAGAATGAGGGTCGCAACAAGCTTAAGGTCAGCCCGAGCTAAGAAGTGAGTTTAGGTCCAGCGAGAATTGCATACTGAAACCCTGTTCGACAAAGACAAAGAATTGAAAAGTAAAACCCTCCTAAGGTGCAGGAATTCTCCTCAGGAGTCTGGTGCTTTCTTGCATTGGGATCTGTAGTCCTGCCCCTTCCCTGCCAGTGGTCTGACCACCGCCTGACCAGCTTTCCAATGGGTACCAGGCCGTTGTGGGTACACTGCTTCTGGTGCCTACTGTGCTTCTGCATGTCTGGGAAGAGTCCTGACCACCAGACTGTCAGCTCTGTGCAGCTCAACACTGAGTCTTGATGACTCATTGCTCCCAAAGGTGGTGACTCTAGGTCACTTTCAGTGACAACCCAATCCCCAGGCACACAGGGCAGCCCACATGGGGCAGGACTGGTATGGGCCAGTGCTGGCCTCCCCAGCGCCATAGCCAGAAATCACCTTGTAGAGCAAAGCCAAGGCTGCCCACTGCAGCCTGCCCACTGGATGCAAGGACTGACACCTCACCCTCAGCTCTGAGAGGTAGGGGTCGGAATCCCTGGGGACTACCAAACCTGGGACCCACTTCCTGGGAAGAGGCCATCAGGGAGGGCATGGGGAAGCCTTTCGCTCGCACACTGTCACCTCCATTTCTGGCAGTCCGAGGGCCCCTCAACAAGCTACAAGGTTCATGGGAAGTAGAGGACAAATGGTCCTGTGTGTCTGTGACAAATTTTCCTTGAAAATCCCCACCCTATTGGTCTGCCATTCCACTTCCAGTGAGGTGGGAGAGGGGAGCTGTGACATGTACCTCCCGACCTTGTTCATGTCACCTCAGGGCAGTTCAGAGCTTTGAATTGCATGTTCTTTCCCTATTTAGCAGAGAGACAGAGTGAGCACTAAGAATGCCTGGGATGGCTCAGGGGGGCTCCAGGCTCACAATTTGAGACAAAAGCTGGGAGCACTGCTGCACAACTACAAGTGTTATTCTGTGGAAGGTAGAAGGGGCAGGTGCCCATGTCCTTGTCCCAAGGAATGCAACATTGACTTAGATGGCAAGAGAATGCAGATGTGGTCAGGTGAGGGGAGCTGAGATAGAATATGGCACTGGGCTACAAGGTTTTATCATGGGCACCGGACGCAGGCAGGAGCAGCAGACAGAGTAGGCCCATGAGGGTGGAGGCAGAGGATGGAGGGTCAGCCTCCAGAAGCCTCTGAAACGATCTGTCCAGCTTTGCCCCAAGAGCCTCTGGCCTGATGATCTCTATGAAGTCCGTCACCAGCACCCTCTCCAGGGCCCCTTGAAACACGGCCCAAGCCTGCTGTCCTGCTCTCATAGGCCCCAAGCCAGGCAACAGGGCTACCAGACACCTCTGCTCCTGCAGTGCCATATCTGCTTAAGTTCCAAGACTCCATA
The DNA here is from genome assembly GCA_004027165.1 of Ctenomys sociabilis. Taxonomy (NCBI): domain Eukaryota; kingdom Metazoa; phylum Chordata; class Mammalia; order Rodentia; family Ctenomyidae; genus Ctenomys; species Ctenomys sociabilis. Next base: position 8,461 of record PVKA01045245.1, read on the forward strand.
CCTGTTCCAGCATGGATTCTACCCACATGCTACACCTGGAACACATGGGCTGCCTGGTCCTTGGCAGGACTGGAAGAGAAGTGAGAGTGCTCATATGGGCAGATCAGCCTTGAAAATACAGCTCAAAGTGGCTCCGGAGCTGGGCTATAGCTTAGTGATGCAGCACTAGTGTAATATGCACAGGACTCGGGTTTGACTCTCAGCACATACTACTATCCTGGAAGGCCTTTCCTGACTTTGCCAGTGTTGTGCTTTGGCTCTAGTTCTCCCCCCAAGTCCTCATGCTGTCATGGGGTAGGCTTCTGGAGTTTGTGATTAATTCAGGTTTCACTGATGGGAATAAGGGTGTGGGAGCTACACCTGCCCTGGGGCTGACAGACTGAATGCAACATAAGGAGGGGAAAGAGGCTTGCTAGCTGCTGCAGCCACTGCTCCTGCGTTTGCTTTTTGCTGTCTCATACCGCCATCAAGTGTTGCCATCTGCCATGTGCCACTCAGGCATTGAGCCAGCCATGTCTGGAATGCCAAGCGACTGAAGGCTGAGCCCATGCAGAGATGGGGCCACCAGGACCCTCTTGAAGCATCCATCCACTGGAGCCATCGGAAAGGTCCCTGTGGCCAGACTCCTGCAGTCTGCAGGGGGACAGGATCTCTGGTATGTCCTCCCACTTTCTATGAGTGGCAGGTAAGATCGGTCCCTCATTGAACTACCCATGCTTGCGCCCTTCTCCAGCCTTGCAGGCTCCACTTCCACCCCTGTCCAGCCGACACCCTCGTCACCCCCTGTGCCCTTCAAGCTGGGCACAAGGACTTAACAGAGGAGCACATGGGATCACATCTTTTGGATAACGAGGCAGACCATCTTTTAGCCAGCTGTTTCCAACACCATTTTGTGAATCCCATGTGGCACTCTCACTGCATTCCAGGAGCCAACTGTGACTTCCTAGTTGGGAACTGGGGGATAAATATGACCACAAAGTGCAAAGATGTTCTGGGTAAGAGCACGGCTTCCCACCTTGCACCTGGAACCTTGTGATGCTGGGATCATTCTGTATCCAACATGGGCAGAGTAGACCCTTCTGAAGCTGAGTGAGAGATCCCAGGGAGCACCTCAGTTTCTCCCGGGTGATGCTGGGATCCCTCCCACCTGTCAAAGCCTGGTCAGTAGGTTGGAATGCCTGTAGGGACAGGGAACTCACTACCTTTTACCCTAGGGAATCTCATGCCATCCTGCCATCCTGTGGCCAGCTGACAGTGCCAAGCAGAGCACATGCAAGGAGCTCGACAGTCAGACAGGTCAGAGAGGACGCAGCCCTCTCAGGCAATGCCAGACAGTGGGAAACCATGTGCAGCAGCAGTTAGCCTTCTGCTGAACCTCTTGGTTTCTCAGGTTGTGGCTGGCAGGTGAGTGATCTAGGGCAGGCCTGAGTCACAGGTCTTGGCCCAGGGGCCATGTCATGCTCAAGTGAGGTGTCATGAGGATGGCCTTCAGATACTGAGACTCCAGCAGCCTGGACCTGCCCCAGCAGCCTCAGGTTCATACTGGGGCAGGCTCAGGGACCTAAGGCACGCACTGGCAGCCTGGGAGGGCTTCCTGAAGAGGTGAGGTCCTCCTAGGAGCAAGTGGAGCCCATTCCTGGGTATGCCAGCCACCAGAAGAGGGCGGCTTAGAATCGGAGGTGTGGGGCCAGGCTCATGACACACAGCTTCCTCACAGGATGGCTTCCTGGCCTGACTGTTTGGAGGTGTGAGTCAAGGGTTGGCCTCATTACCACAGGGAACTGACTTCACTCAGAGAGTTTCAAAGAAATGTCCCCATTCCCCAGATGCACAAGGTCCCCAGGGCCAGGCTCTTCTGTGAAGGCTTCAGCTGGACAGGACAGCTCAGCAGTGTCCAGGCAGATGTGTGGGACCTAGTCTGATCTGAGATGCCTCTAGGCCGGGGCCTGTCCCCAGCTCTATGTGAATGCAGGTGTGGTGTCTTGGATAAATATTAGTAAACCTGCCTGGGACTGGGGCCATTTGACACCACTAACCTGCCAGCCTGTGAGGAGGCCTTTAGGGACCCTCCTGGTCTGAGAAGCAGCTCCTCTGGTCTGGAACACTGTGGAAGTGCCCTTGGGTCAGGACCTGAAGGGCTGCTGTGTGATCATGGCTAAGGCACCTGGTACCTCAGAGCTCTAACTCTCTGAGCTCTGGGGTGTCCATGAGGCAGGCCAAGCACCCAGCCAGGTCACAGTGGCCTCCTGAGGGTACCTGCCGCACCTCTCTGCCAACATTCCTGCATCTCCAGCCCCCACCGGGCTGGATCCTGGGACCACTGTGTATCCAGAAGGGGCAGCTCATTGCCAGAGGCTGGAGGCCCTGTCTCCATCTCCTGTTCCAGCAGTACTTCTGGCTCCTGGTGCTGTCAAGTGACTGGAAGGGTGACTTCAAAAGACCTCACAGGGGCTATGTTATAGCTTCATGTCCTCCTCAGTAGCCCCTAGAGCCAAAGAAATAAACAAAACCATCCCTACCCTCCAGAAGGCACCCTCACACAGGTCCTTTCTTGGCAGTCCACATTGGCAAGTCACCTCTCCTCTCAGAGCACCTGTAAGTGGGACAGTAGGTCCTCTGGCCATTACTAGGGCTGGCAGTCCTCTGTGCCCTGAGCAGCTCCCAAGGTTCAAGAGGGTCCTTGCTGGATTGACCAAGCATTACGCCAGGTCACACAGTTATGGGGCAGCCAGGGGCCAACCCAGGGCTCATCAGAACAGCTGAAAGTGGGCTGTGCTTGGGCAGGCTCTTCCTATGTCACTTTATCTAAAGGTGCTATCATCCCACCTCAGGACTTGAGCTTGTCTCTGAGCCGAACAGGAAAGAAGGCCTGAGTAGGATAGTAGTAAGCCCCTGAGGAAGGGGTTCTGAGCTCCTTCTTGAACCAGCCCCTTGGGACTAGAGGGCACTTCCCAGGGCTTAACAGCATGTGAGTAATCACAGGCAGGACTGGTCACAGTGCATTCCTTTTGAAAGCTTTTGGTCAGGGCTTGTGGGGACAGCGAGTCATCCCACTGGACCTTGGAGGTTAGAAGGGCGCTAAGGGGTAGACTAGGTTAGATCAGGGCAGGGCCTGGGCTAGCACCCTATCCTCATAATTGGGCTAGGCCTGGGGACAGGGAAGGCGTGCCATGACAGTGCCTAGGGGGAGAGCCCTGCTCAGTGGTTGGGGGTTGGGTGGAATGGTAGGAAAGCTTGGCGCGAGGGGGGCATGGCGCACAGGGGCCACAGCCCTCAGGGGGCATGGCCTGCAAGGAGGGGTCATTGGGATTCGTCAGTTGGATTGGGCTCATCTAAGTTTTGCCCAAGAGCTTATTCTGCATTGTCCTCCTGAGCCCTCTGAGCGTGCAAGATACACAGCCTATGAGGTGCTTTGCAAGGGCTAAGTACAGAAGTGCAGCCATATCTTCTTCCAGATGTCCAAGAAGAAGCATTTTGTTCTTATCGGCAAGGAACTGCACCTCTTCTTCTGTGCCTGGCCCAGCCAGGACCCCAAGGAGCTGTGCTTCCCTTCCTTCCTCATGGTGGACTCCGTCTAGCACACCCTCAAGCATGTCTACTTCATCATTGTTACTGGCCATAAGGAGATCAACCTCTGCTGCCCAGGCGAGAGCTGCTGGAATGAAGCCAGCACAGTGGTGCGGATGGACTTACAGAGCCTCCACGCTCCAGAGAACTATCACATCCTGGGGCTCTCCAGGTTGCATAACTCTTGAGAAAGTTACTTTGCTGCACTGGGTCTTTGAAAATTCCTTTCCTGCAAGAATCTCCCAGAGTTTGCTCCCTTCGATCCAGCTGTTTTGTCAAATAATCACTGCCTACTGAGGCTTTCCCTAACCTCATTCCCTCAAGCCTGGTCACCTTGGTTAGTTTCTCACTCCCTGGATACAGTATCCAAACACACAACCTAAAGGAGGAAATGTTCATTTTGGATTACTGCCTATAGAGGTTTCAGTGCATACTTTATTACCTTGAAGTCCAGTCTGCGAAGATACTGTTCCAGACCATGCCTTTAATGACCAGCATTCTCCCACCTGGCCTCACCTGCCTACATCATACTTAGGTACAGTTTTATCCACAGTCCAACCCACTGCTGTGTACACTCCCCATGCTCCAGTTATCTCCCCTGAGCCCACCTGTAATCAATCACATGGGTCTTTGCTGGGATGTGTAGATATACACTGAAGCACTACATAGGCCAGAGCTTACTTTCCTATGCCTCTGTCTGTATTGTACGATATATAACACCATCATACAGTGTACTTTACTTATTTCACTGTTGGGAGTTTATTTCAAAAGATTATTGCACAGTCCTTCAACCTTGCCAATATTTATTCCTCCTCTTTTGAGCAAAGAAACGCATAGGTTTCTCATTGTAATACAACTTCATTCTCATCCATCTCCTTAGTCTTATCCATCATATTACCTTTCATTATGTTACATGCCATACAACTAATCATGCACATGTAATTTTACACAATTGATGTTTAAATTATTTAGAATAAAAAATCAATGATTAGTTCTCTGTGTGTATTTTTTCTGCTCTAACAAAGTACCACACACCTAGCAAATATAAAGAAAGAGGATTTATCAAAACATTACTGGATTAAAATATCAAGAAGAGACACTCATAGATTCATTGTTGAGGTGTCAACCCCTGATTTCACAGTGGTGCCTGGAATGCTGCCTTCTTCTCAATTAGAATATCATTAATGGATATTAATAGTATATTATTCCATTGTACACACAGGACATTATTCAGCCTTAGAACTACAGGAAATTCTAACCCAAGATATTCTATAGATCAAACCTGGGTATGTTGGGTTAACTGAAACTATTCAGAAAATGAAAATGTTGTTTGGTTCCAATTACTTGAGATAAGACGAGTGACTCAATCTAAGCAGACAGAAAGTCAAGAGGTTGATCCAGAGGTTGGTCAAGAGGAGACACGGGGGTTCCTATTTAATCTTTACAGAGCATCAGTGTGGGAATGTAAAAAGAATCTGATGATAGATGGTCCTGGTGGTTGCACATTGTGAATGTTTTCAACAGCACCAAATTAGGCTGGAAGATAGCTCTGTGGTCTCTGTGGCCTGGTTAGCGCGAGGACCTGGGTTTGATCACTGGTACCATATGCTGTGCTGGCTCTGCCCTGGGCATGCTGGGCAGGCCACCAAGCCCAAGGCAGGTAGGGCAGGCCTGTAATCCCAGTCTTTGGGAGGCTGAAACAGGAGGATCACTTCATGTCTGAGGTACATAGTGAGAACCAGTATGAATAAATAAATAAATGATTTTAAAAATAGCACCAAATTATATTGGACAATAGTTTAAAAGGATCAACTCATGTTACCTGCATTTTCCTATAACTGCAAATACTTTTAATGGAACTTAATGTAAAAGATTTGTCTCCCAACTGTCAGTTATATTGTGTGAGCTTTTGTATCAGCTGCTATGTCTTTCATTTAGTTAGCCCCACACTGAATCACACATGCAACCTTTAAAACCAGAATGGGGAGGCTTTCTACACCAGTGTTCTTGCATAGTCTTTACCCTTCCAGTCTCTCACAGTTACATATGAAAATAAATATCAAATAATGTGTGGATTTGGAATAGGAATTATGTTAATTTTGTAAAGAATGTGAGGAACATTGCTTTTTTATTTTTTTGGTGGAACTGGGAATGGAACTCAGGTCATTGCTCTGGCCTGGCAAGCGTTTATGCCACTGAGCCATCTCCACAGCCCCTAAAAGCTGCTTTTTTGTTTGTTTTGGCAAACTGAAGATTGAACTCAGACACTTGCGCTTTTCCAGGGAAGTGCTTATTCCACTGAACCATCTCCTCAGCCCCCAAAATTGCCATTTGAACAAAATTAAGTCTTCCAGTCTTTGAATATGAGGTAGCTTGTGAGTTATTTGGGCTTTAAATTTCTTTGCATGTTTCATAGTTTTCAAAACATCTATTGTGCATTTTGCATAAATAGCTTTGTAAGCATTTTATAATACTTTGAGATAATTTTTCAATTTCATTTTCACATTGCTCATTAAAGTGGACTGAAGCACGTTTTTGTGTGCTCACCTTCTGTTATCCAGAATTTCTGACTCTGCTTTATTCTAGAACTCTTATCTAGGTGTGGAGGCAGCTGCCTAAAATCCCAATATGGGGGAGGCTAAGCCAGGAGGCCTGGGGGGAGTTCAGGCCAGCCTGGGCAACAAAGTGATTAAAGGCCAGTGAGAGTTGCTTATATTCACCTTGTATCATCCAAACCTTTGGCTTTGTTTCATTCTGATATTTATGTGGTATGCCTTCTATGCCCATGATCAAGCGATTTGGAAATATCTATCATTTTCTACTTTCATTCTAAGTTTACTTTTAAATTTATTTTTTAGTTTTTCTCCTTGATTTTATTTCAGGAATCATACCGGTCCTTGGGCTTGCCCATTAGGTACTCAGAATGTTGAGCGCTCTCCCTAGAACCTTCCATTCTAATTTTATCACTTTACTGTGTGACCCAGAACTTTTGGTACAGCTCTGAACAGAAGTTGTCAGATTACCATGTTTTTATGTGATTCCTGAATAAAAAATCAAGGGGAATCGAGTGCTCATGTTTTCAGAACAACAATTAAATATAACTTTTCTCTGTGGCTCCATTGTGCACATCTTTATCAAACTGAGAAACTGCTATTCCTACCTCATGTTGCTTTTATTTTAATAGCACTGCACTTCTTTTTTATGTTTTTCTGTATATTAAAATGATAATCAATCATATTTTTTTATGTAGGCTTCCAGTCCTGTCCAATTTTTCTTCCTCTTCCCTTTGTAGTAGGATGAGTGTTGTATCATTTTGTTAAAAAGAAATAGTTAATGAACTTCTAAAGTCTTGAATCTATATTTTCTCTTTTCTGAGATTTTGTATTTTTTATTATGTTCTTTTCAAGTTCACTGACCCTTCTAATCCCTCCACTATCCTGGTTTACCTACCAATGCACTCTTCTTTTAAGTATTTTCATTTATGTGAATTTTACTTGCTTATTTTCAGAAATATTTTCTCTTCCTCAATTGCATTTTTCATTTTCTCTCTAAGCTTCTCTGTTTTATTTTCTGGAATGAAGGTAAAACAGAATTTCATAACACATAGTAGCTTGT
>PVKA01045246.1:0-15671 GCA_004027165.1 Ctenomys sociabilis
GCTGTTGTTCCTTTGCTGCTGTATCTGTTATTTCATTTGTTGCAGCTGAGCTAGTGTCCTCTGCCTTTCCTGATGGACTCGAGGTCTGGGATTGCATTTTTCCCCTTCTCTTTGTCATTTTGTATAGCACTGATCTTTGACCTTTGGTGTAGAACTTTGGTGCAGCTATAACCTTAGCTTGTTATGAGATTCGGGTGCCGGTCTATTAAGTTTGAGATTTTCCAGGTATGCCTATCCTGGGTCTAGCTGTTGTGTTCACTTCCTTTTTCTGCTGCAGCTCCTTTGGTTCCGCTATGTTGGTTCCCGGGGTCAGCCCTCCTGTGTCAGGCAGGGCGTTCCCCAGGTGGGTGGGCCTGGGCTTTGGTGGGTTTTCTGGGCTCACAAAAGGATAGTGGATGATCTTATTTACTGAGTTGGCTGTACTGAGCTGGCCAGCTTGTGCTGGGTCCGGCTCTACAGGCCGTAAATCAAGAAGGCTACGAAAGGTCCCTCTGGTGCAGTGGGCCTGGAGCCCTCACTTATAGGCCTGGCTGTGCTGGATTTCGGTCCATAGCGTGGGACCGTGGATTGCTGAGAAATGTCCCTCCGGTGTGGCAGGCTAGGAGTTCTCACTCCAGGCCAACCTGCACTGGGTCTGGGGCTGTGGGGTGGGACCAGTAATCACCTGGAAGTGTTTCTCTGGCACAGTGTGCCTGGAGCTGTCACTGGGCCACGTGAGGTGACGGGAAGCTTAATCCCTGGGAAATGTATCTCAGGCACGACGGGCCTGAGGTTCTACACTCACTGACCTTTCATGCCCAGAGAATCGGGGAAATTCCCACTCAATCAGTGGGCTTTAGGTCAGCGGTTCCGGGGAGGTGTTGGTGAGTGGGACCTGAGGTTTCAGGCCAGTCACTGGCTTGGAGGGGTTGGGGACAGGGATCCGTGAAGCACGTGTGGGAAGAAGCCAAAGGCTCTCCCTCAGACTCACCACCCTCTCACTGATCTGGGAAGCCTGGTGAGTCCTGTAAATTCGCTCTCGCTGGGAGAGCTTGGCACGGGATCCAGGAGGCCGCTGGAGTCAGCCACTGTCTCAGGCTGGTCTCTGGGGCTGGGCAGGCGCGGACGGGATGGAGCAGGATGGCGGAGTCGGCCGCGCTGTCTCTGGCTGGTCCCAGGGGCTGGGCGGTGATAGGCGGGATGGAGCAAGACACTATTATAGCAGATGTCTCTAAACAGTGAATTAAGAGAATGTAGCTGTATACTCACCTTATTTTTTAAAGCTGAATTATATCACAGTTTCAATAATTAATACTTTATACCTTGTTATCTTCCTAGTGGTTGTCCATAGTACTAGAAGCAGACATAATATCTTGTCCAACGATTATTAATGCAAATCTTGCTTCTCATAGAATTATACGTAAGTACTTCATATTTATCCTAACTATACTGTCTACACAAACACATCATGGTTCTTCCTTTTATCTCCCTTTTTCTGTCTAGACCTGTCAAAGATGGGCACTCCATCTATCCTATTTTTTATGTACAGATACAAAATGGTCCTTCATATATATCTCCTTTTTTCTTTACTTTTGTCAGAGATGGGTATTCCATTGCCATCCAAATATTGTAGATGCATGAATTCATCAAAACATTCCAATATAGTCCAGTAATCCACAATACTAGTGGATTATCAGCAGGACTAGTAATGTCTGAAGCTATTGACTTGAGCTTTCCATAGCTCAGCACATTAACATGGCTTCACTTTTCATACCTCGTTTCTAAACTTTTCTGCTGGATGGTTAAGACTAAGATAAAGCAAGACCTATATAACAAGAAATGTAAATTTTGTACCTGATAAGGTCAATCAAGTCCACTGAGGACTTATCCCAAAACCTTATGCCGCACTTTGCAGATCCTTTGTCAGTACCATCCATGTGGATGAGTCATGGCCATTGCCTGACTAATTTGCTCTTTGTGAAAGCCTGAGAGAATGTTTTCTCTCCATGTGACTATCCTTAGGCACACTCTATATTATAGATCTCATTCTTCTGTGACCCCGTAATCTCCTTGATCAGAAAATTTTGGACACAACTGAGTTAAATGATGTTACAGTACAGGTTCTCCTATGTCCTGAGTCCTCACTGACCTTGGAAGCCTAGCCCTTTCTAACTTTTAGCAGAAACATGACTCCAAAATTGGGAAGTACAAAGTGTCAAGAAAAGGTCAGAAGTTATATCATAAGAAGGAAATCTTTTCTTCTCACACTCATGGTGAGTTATTGAGACACCTTACCCATGAATTGGCACCCTCAGCCAGGAGGGTTGGGGAGATCGCTCAGCAGCATAAGCCTGACAACTTTAAGGTCCTGAGTTCAATCCCTAGTACCAAAACAAACATGATTCCAGTCTGGAAAGGTAAGAATGGGGAATATCAAAATCTATTTGCTCTTTAGCACTGGGAGATAAGACTTGAATGGAAACTGAGGCATAACAGGCTCAACATTTCCCCTTTAAATTTCAAAGGAAGGGCCAGGTCAGACTATTCCAATGCAAACTCTCCATCAAATCTTAAGAACAGTTGTTGATGTACTTCTTTTTATCAAGTAGTTAGGGTCCCATGATTTATTTTCACTTTTTGTATGCTTGTTTTATTCATTTGTGATACCCTCAGATACAAAACTAGATCCTGATGATGGCTGAATTTAACAAAAAATATTAAACTCAACTTCACTTTCCTGTCATTCAATGACAATATTCAAATGTTAAAAGGAACATAAAAACTAACATGCACAAAACTGCACACTTTCATAAAGGTTTATTTCATTATTTGTGGGTAGCTCTTTTAACAGTTAAATACATTTAAATAATGTATAGATGACTGCAGTATTGCTAACTAGATAATGTTTTTATTTGTTGTTTGTTTGTTTGTTTGTTTGTTTGTTTGTTTTATGGGACCGGTGGTTGAACTCAGGCCCTTGTGCTTGCCAGGGAAGCACTTATTCCACTGAGCCATCTCCCTGGTGGTACCTAGATAATGAATCCAACTAGAAACCAACTAATTAGGTAACTGTCTAAATATTTAAAATACATCTCTTGTTTGGATCATCCTCTTAGGGGAAAATAAAAGCCTGCTGGTCAAAATGGAAATATAGTAAGGCCAAATCTGATATCTATTGCCAGAAGTTTCTTTCAGCTTGATTATGCCTCCAATTCGAGGGCAAGCCCAAGCTTGTGACCTTCAGCATTTATGCTCCTCCCATCTACCAGGACAGACACTGTAAACTTCACACCAGGTCTCAGAGTCTGAGTGTAACCCACTCCAATCAAACTAGGGTTGTTGACCTTTGCAGAAATGGAAGCAGTGAGATCCAACTGATATTTACCTGCAATGCCAAAGCGAGTGCTGTTGGTACCTGATGTACAAGCAAGGTTTACTGAAGTGTCAAGATCTTCACATACTTTCTGATATACTGAGCCTCCAAATTCTGTCCCATCATTGACATTAGTTTGTAGCTAGAAGTCCCAAGTCCTGTAGCCCACTGCAAATTTATTTGTTGTCAGCTTTTATTTCGCACTGTCAAATGTCATCAGGTACTCAGCAAGCCAAATCTCATTACCAAAGACAGCAGATCCATGGATTGCAGGCCCAGCAAAATCAAATTCAATATTACAACCAAGGTTTGTACACTCCCTCTTATAAGAGGACTTGATTTTACCACTTTTTCCCCATGTTTGGTGAGAAGGTAGTATCTGATGTCAGTTTTAAACCTTGACAAATCTGATCTTCAACTGCAATTTCTGTTCCCAAAGTGTTATCAGTGTTCCACTTCACTGTGAAGTGAAGCCATAACTCACACCATTTAAATGTGGTCTCCAAGGTCCCAGTAGCTTTGCTAGTGTCTGTGTTAGATGAACCAGATGTTGATAATTCCACACCACTGCATGACTTAGTTTTCATGCCCAGTTTCACCAACCCAAAGCCAACTCCTTTATTGAAAGTATCTCTGGCAGCTTTGCCAAGGTCAGCATATGATGGAGGAATACACATCGGCTACACACAACTCTGCCAGTGGGTCACCGTGGCAAAGTCTCTGAATGAGGTGGCCAAGTGGTCTCCTGAGGTCACTGCCACTGCCACCCGAGCTCAGCTCACTTAGGCTCACGCTGCCCCCATGATTTATTAACAGGCATGTATATTTCCTAAATATAAAATAAATTTCATAAAAATACACATTTTGAACATTTGATAAATTTACATTTTGGTTTTTATCAAAGTCTACTAGGAGATGCCCTAAAATAATTTTTTCCTGGTGTTCTTTTCTGAAATAAAAGAAGAGCTATCTCCCAGCCTCCTCCTCTTCTTTCCTATCTATCTATCATCTATCTATCTATCTATCTATCTATCTATCTATCTATCTATCTATCTATCTATCTATCTATCTCCAGCTATCTACCCAGCCCCCTCATCTCCTTTTAATCTTCCTGCTTCTGTTTGATCCCAGTTTTCCTCTGAACAACAATGCCTCAACTTTTTTTGCAAACTGTTTTACAACTACGAAAACGTCCTGATTATCTGACAAAAATTTTCAACTTTATACTGGTAATGTCCCATCTAAATACAATATTAAGGCTGCCTCTAGGGGAATTTGAAAATGGCTCAGTGAGATTTCCTCTTATCTCATTTCTCATTTTAAGAACCACAACTATGATTCACTCTGTTAGTATAAGTTTATTTGTCTTGCTGTCTCCATTCCCCAAAATCCAAATAGCTCACTAGAATAAGTGCTTCCCTGGTAAGCACAAGGCTTTGAGTTCAATCCCTAGTACTGAGAAGAAAGGAAGGAAGGAAGGAAGGAAGGAAGGAAGGAAGGAAGGAAGGAAGGAAGGAAGGAAAGAAGGAAAGAAGGAAAGGAAGAAAGAAGAGGCAGAAAAGAGAGAGTGATACAGAAATTCAAGAATTTCAGGAGCATATGGCCTCATCAAAAATATGAGGCTAAGGCCCGCCAAAGAGCTCAGCTTATTGCAGGGATCAGGGATTCGACCCCCCAGCATGTCATACCGGCCCTGACCTGAGGGCATGCTGAGACGGTGATTAAAACTGGGTTCTATGGAGCACACCTGAATCCCACCTCTTGGGAGGCTGTAAGCAGGTGGATCACTACGAGTTCTATCTAGTAGTGAGGCCCTGAATATGGCATGCCACAAATAGACACCGAAACCAAATGAAGAATTTGAAGCACTTTATTAGCTGGGCTCAGCGGCAACACCGTACTCAGAAAACTGGCAAGAGTGAAGTCCTGAGCCAAAGTGAAGCAGTTTTTAAAGGGAAAAACCACAAGAGTAGGGGGAGGAGGGGGGATTTTTACAAAGCCTATTTGTTTTCCTTCATTTTATTTTTTTACAAGAAAAGTTTAATTAGTAATTTCATGATTACTGCTGTCACAGCAAACACCACAGGTATTACTATTATTACATGAGAACACACTGCCTCTAAGTATAAGGCCTATGAAAGGTCTAGCACTTGCAACAATAACACCATAGCTACTAGTTAGTGAGCACTTGGCACTTTCCAGAAAGTGCACTAAGCACTTTATTTTACTTAAGCACAATAAAGACATGGAGTGTGTACCACTGCAACTGTCCTTGTAAGATGGGGCAGCTGGTGCTTGCCAAGATCAGGCCACTTGCTGAGTTAGCCACTGCTATGCTGTCAGTACTCAGGTGACTGAACTGGAAAGCTGCAGAGTTCCAATTCCAGGATCTCTTCTTTCATAATATTTGACACTGCGGTCCTTCTGGTCAGGTAGCATCCTATCCTCCACTTTATAACTCAGGCCTCTCAGTTCCAAAAGCAGTGAGGAGTCACAATGATCGAAGGATGATACTGCAAGACCTAGAACAAGTGCTCACTGTGCGAGCCAAGAGTCAGGACACCATGTCTGGGGTAGGGACTGCAGTCCCAGGCCCAGAATCCTCTACTGGAGGGTCACTAGGACCCTGTCCATTACACCTTTGCAATCTAGGTTGGCCCATGACCTACTTCCTTACCCAGAACCTTGGTGTTAACTCCATTTGGAACTCAGACTGATACAATATGCTGCCTCGTTTTCCACACTGGTTCCTGTTAACTCTCTTCTTTCCTGAGAGAAGACAGATACTAGGGTGTACACTCTTTCAAAGATAAAGGAAGCTTTGCACAGAAGAAAAATAATATTTCATCAAACAGTATAACATTTATATTATATTATGTTGCAAGATACCAAGGGTCAAGTCTCATTCAATGAACCCATTTTTGTTGAAACATATAAAAATATTTTCTATGAGTAGTACATAAAAGACTGTGCAAATCATATAAAAATTGAGGTTGGAGCCCTCCCAGCTGGCCCAAGCTCAGGCTCAGCAACTGTGGGGCTGAGCTCCTTCTCTCCCCTGCACTGGTGGATCAAGTGCAGGCCAGCCCCTGAGTGAGTCCTTAACCACATTCTTGGGACCTTTTCTGCCCTGTTCTCTGGGGAAACCTCCACCCCCCCCATCACTCCAAGCTCAGGTCCAGCTAGTGTGTGGGAAAGTTTCTGCGCTCCACTGCACCCCCTGGGCCAGGGGCACAACAGAGGAGCACTACAGATTCACTGATGTGCCAGAGGGACACAACAGGTTCACTTCCAAGAGCTGCGGGAAGAAGGATCTTAACACAAGAGCTACATCCAAGTCAGGAATAACTGAATAAAATCAAACTTAATAGATCTGTACCTGAATTTCAGTAGATGCTAAGGTTATAACTCCACCAAAACTCTACATGAAAGGTCAGAAGTCAGAGCTTTAAGAAATGACAAAGAGAAGAAGCAAAATGCAATCTCAGGCCTCGAGCCCATCAAGAACAAGTGCAGAGGACACTAGCTCAGCTGAAAAGTATGAATTAATAACATCTGAAGTAAAGAAACAAAAGCAGAAAGGTATAGAGGAACTCAAAGCAGAATTAATTTCTGGAACAAAAAAAAGAAATTTCTGAATTCATAGCATCTGAAGTAAAGAATCAAATGCAGAAAAATAAAGGAGAAATCCAGTGCCCACCCAGAACAAGTGAAGAGGACCCTAGCTCAGCTGAAATATATGAATTAATAGCATCAGAAGTAAATAAGAGTTTTCCAACTCTCCTGGCACACCAGCTTGGTGAGTGTGTGGGAGAGCCTTTGGCTTCTCCCTGAGCTTCTCCCCGTGAGTGCTGTGATATCCAGAGCCCCCGCCCCCAAGCCCACCGAGCCAGTGGGAATTTTTTAGAATCTCTAGACACCTTATCCACACAAGTATGTTTCGGTGAGTGTGTGGGAGAGCCTTTGGCTTCTCCCTACACTCTCCACGCCACCCAAAGCCCCAGGCCCCAAGACCTCGGAGCGAGCAATCAGGCTGAGACACCCCAGACAGACCTGCCCGGCAACTCACCAGAACCCCTGTCCCCAAGCCCTCCGTGAGAGTGAGGACTTTTGTGACTCTCCTGGCACCCGATCCACCCTTGCCCAGCCTGGTGAGATTATCCAGTTATGCCTGACCTGGATCTAGCTGTCATGTCCAGTTCCTTTTTGCTGCAGCCCTTCTAGTACAACTGTGAGCCCGTGGTTCCCCTCTGTTGTGTCCCTGGCCCAGGGAACACTGGGGAGCGCAGAACCTCTCCCACACATTCATCAGGCCGGGCATGGGTGGATCGAGTTCCAGAAGAGTCACAACACTTCTCACTTGGTTGGCGAGCTTGGGAGCAGGGGTTCTGGGGAGCTGCAGAGTGGGACGGGTTGGGGTGGATTGCCTAGAGAGTCTCAGAAAGTCTCGCTGGCTCGGAGGGCTTAGGGGGCTTCAGATGGCGCTGGCTGCTGGAGATGCGCCAGGAAGACTGTAGTTCTCCCACAAACTCACCAGGCCAGGGGTGGGTGTATCAGGTGCTGCAAGAGTCACAACACTTCTCACTTGCTTGGCGGGCTTGGGGGTAGAGGCTCCGGGGAATTTCAGGGCAGAACAGGCTGTAGTGGATTGCCTAGAGAGTCTCAGATTGTCTTGCTGGCTCGGAGGTCTTGGGGGCAGGTCATGTGGAATTTTTATACAACGGAGTATTACTCAGCTATAAGGAATGATAAACTCAAAGCCTGCATATTTAAGTTGATGCCACTTGAGCATATACTCACAAGTGAAATAAAAAAGACACATGTGTAAATATCATATAGTCTCCCTAGTATAATAGCTCAGAAGAACAAATACATATAGAAAGCTATAACACACTTAAAAGGAAAGCAAGAACTTGAAGTCTAGATAATGAAGAGAGAGCAAGGAGAAGAGCTAGCAAGCACAACAGAGGCAAGGTCATACATTTACATGGAGAAGATGGGCAAGGCAATGATCCTCAGAATCTTCAGAAGATTTTCGAATCTAGCAGTTAATTGGAAGGATTCTCACTCTGACTAACTATATATGCTGATACCTGTGAACTAAGCAGTTGCATTGAAGATGCCAGTTTGTAGTAGTGAGTTCAGGCTAGGAGTGCCTGTCATTCTGATATTTTGAAGAAGTGCTACTTGTGATGACTTGCTGGTTGCTGCAGAGCTTTCTCTAGGTAGATGTTTCTTTGAAATGGATGGGGGTGGTGAATGAAGGCAGCAGAGAGGCAAAGGACTGATGCAGGACTGTCCCGCTACAATACTGAATTTGGTTAGATTTCTAAACTTATGTGTAAACGTATATAATTGTTTATTTCTATTCTTAAATTATATTTTAATTTTTTATGTTTTATTTTGTAGGGACTTAAAGTTTAACATATCAATACTTGATGAAAAATACCTGTTCCATGTTAAGCCTAAGATGTTTGATATTCAGACAGATGGTGAGGTTAAGATCAACAGCCTAGGATGTATGTTAATAACAATAAGCTGCTCTTCTAAAGGGTTAACAACCTAAGTTTGCAGCATAAAAATTAGAGAAAAAGGAAGGCCACAAGGATAGCCAACATTTTGGCCCTAGCCTTTCAAGGTCAATTAAGACTCAGGACATATGAGAACCTGTACTGTAACATCATGCAACTCAGTCATGTCTCAAATTTTCTGATCAAGGAAAGAACAGGGCCAAAGAGGAAAGTGATGATGTAGAGTGTGCCTAAGGAGAGTCAGATGGAGAGAAAAGTTTCTCCCAGACTCCACAGAGAGCAAATTGGCCAATCAATGGCAGTGACTCATCCACATGACTGACACAAACAAAGGATATACAAACTGTGGTACAGGGGTCTCAGGATAAATCCTGAGGGGATTTGAATGCTCTAAATCAGATACAAAAGCTACAATTCTTGTTACATAGGTCTTGCTTCATCTTGGTCTTAACCATCCAGCAGAAAAGTGTTAAACCAAAGTATAAAAAGTAAAACTACATTACTATGCTGAGCTGTAAAGGACTCAAGTCAATAACTTCTGACACTGCCAGATCTACGGAAAACTCAATACTATTATAGACTACTGGACTATTTGGGAATAGTTTACTGAATTCACACATGTATAATATTTAATTGACAAAATGAAACAAAAAAGGGGATACAAATGAATAACCATTTTGTACCTGTATATTCAAAATAGTTAAGATAGGTATACAGCTACATTGTCTTAATTCAATGAATAGAGGGATCTGTTCTAATAGTGTTTGTAAATAGAATATCATGTCTCCATCTTGTATAACAATTAACCACTAAGAAAACAATAAGCAATGTATTAATTATTGAAACGTCCCTACTAATTTGATTTGAAATTGTCTCATTGCTATTTGCCTCTCAATAAAATTATGGAAAAACTTCAAAAAAATAAATTAAGTCTACCTTCAAATGTTTCTTTTTAATTGTCTAACTGCCAACTTTTAGGTCCATTGTTTCAAATCCCCATGTGTTACTACTGTCACCATATTTAAATTGTGGGAAAGTCTTTGGAATTAAATTTTTCACAATTTAAAATGGAAGCAAGACTCAAAAATCAGTTTGCTATTAGATGTGAGGGTGACCACAGCTCTGCAGGTAGAATTCAGAGACCGGAGGCTCCAGCTCTCTTCGTTTTCATTTCTGCTGGTGATAGCAGGAGCCTGTACACCACTTCCTTAAGCTTCTCACTGCTATTTGCACACTGCACGTGGCTGTCACAGGGCCTTGTACTCCATACACTTTGATGGATGTGTGGGAAAGTGCTTCTGCCAAATGGTCATTAATCCTTCAATCTCTGCAGTAACCCTGAATATATTTCTGCTGAGTTTCATAATTTAATACGTATGCTACATGCTTGGAAAAGATTTTTTCTCTGCCATTTCTGGTATGGATACCAACCATGGTGAACCCTATAGGCCAGGGAGCATTTCCAATGGCCGTCTGAAGGTAGGCGTCATTTGCCTTCACATATTCTCTGTAACATGAATTTAATATCTATTATTTGTTCCTTAATATCAGCAGGAAGATTCCTTTTGCAGAGCTTTCTGAAAAGTGACCTGAGATAGAACTCAGTCTGCTTCTGTGTAGCACTGTTTAGTTTACCCTGCACACTGCATTTCATGTAATTCTTTGTGGCAATCAGTTCTTTAGCCCAAATATCAAGCAAAAGCTTCAGGAATTTGGTAATGATGTCCATGTCCTTATGATCATTGCTCTTTCCTAAGAACTCTCCTAGGGCCTCTAACTCCTCAGTTGTGGTGTTTTCTTCATGGACTTCAAATCGTTCTGAGTGTCTTCCTCTCCATGTTCCTGAGAACCCACAATTTAATTGAAGTACTGCGGATCAATCTTATCCAAAGCCGCTTTTAGACCATTCCTCAGGCCCTTGTTAACTTCTGATGTGTACAAAGCTTATCTTGAATTCTTGTTCTCAGAATCTAGGGTAACATCCGGTGACAGCTAAGTATGTTTCCCAAAACTTGGGGGAACATTCCCTATCTGTTTAACATTCCCGTATCTATACAGGCAGTTCGACATTTCCTTATCTGTTCAGGGAGTTCGACATTCCCAGGCTGTTGGACACTGAAGCATTGGCAAGGGCAGGGATTCACAGAGAAGACACAACATCACAAAATGAAATTTAAGTAAAGATTACAAAATGAAGTTGGTTGAGCCAGCTCACAACATTCCCCACTGGTTTTTGTAACCAAGTCAACCTTGTCAGGGTTATATTTATGAATGGTAGTTGTTTATGTCCTTCAGTTTTTATGATTAACATTTTAACTGTTTGGAACTTAGCTTGTATATATTTAGTTAAACGGTTTATTAAACAAGGCCCAATGAGTAGGACCAGGATCCACTCATGGCCTTTCATGGTGATATTATATCAAATTATTTTGACATGGGGTCACCAGTGTTAATCTACTCAAAGAGCAAGGGACATTAATTAACAACAAAGTCTGAGTAGGTGGGTTTTTAGAACTCTAGACAGGCAATATCTCCCATCACCCCACTGGTTTTTGTGCCACCTCTTTAGCTGTAGTATCAGCCAGGTAGTTTTCTCTTTTGTGTTGAGGTCTGGCCCAGAGTGGAGAGCATCCTTCTCACTCAAGCTGTAAAGTTATCCTCTCTTTAATTTTGTCTCCTTGAGGGCCTATCCCTGTCTGACTGCCTATAATATTTTTATCTAACTTGGCTGCCTGTGACATTTTTCCTCTGAAGAAGTAACCCAAACTGCCATAAGCATAGTATGGGCGATGATTGCTCTGGCATTTTCAGGCTGAAGGGAGTTGCAGTTCTTGACCGGCAGTTGGAGATGCTTTCCAGAAGTTCTATTTAAAGGCCCTCAGTAGACCTCAGGCCATTTCATCTTGGATAGATCTATAGCTTTGAATCTGGAGATGACAAAGCCAAAGAAACTATTAAACATGTATGTGCCAAAGAACAAGATCGACAGAATAATCATGAATATAGTCAAAAATGATTTTTACCAAGAAGTAATGACTTTCCATAAAAATGATAAAGATAAGGTCCAGGGGACCTCAGCATATAAAAACCTAGAAATTTTTGTAGGTCAGTTGGCAGAGATCCCTTAAATGTGAGGTTTAATCTCATTTTTTATCTTTTTTGACTAGTTCATATTGTCTCAAACGAACTGGTCTTTTATGTCTCATCAATTTTATTATTATTTATGGCACATGAATTGCCAGAAGTAAGGAAAAGACCAAGTA
Organism: Ctenomys sociabilis; assembly: GCA_004027165.1. Taxonomy (NCBI): domain Eukaryota; kingdom Metazoa; phylum Chordata; class Mammalia; order Rodentia; family Ctenomyidae; genus Ctenomys; species Ctenomys sociabilis. Next base: position 12,147 of record PVKA01045246.1, read on the forward strand.
TTCTCCAGTTTGAAAGTGGGGGCACTGTCTGGGTAACTGACAATTCTGCGTGAGCTTCTATCAAACATCTAACAGGCTTTTCCCTTATATTGGCAGTTTACATCGGTTCTCTCAGTCTGAGGAGAAAGACCTATGACCACCTCAATCTGAAACTTCTGACTCCATCATAAGTATTTTTTATTTCTTTTTCTAACAGATTTGGACATTTCTACTTGAAATGTCCCTCCTCTCTGTTTGGATCCAGGAAAGTATAACTTTTTTCCTGTTTTCTGAGTGGCTTTCATTCCCATAGGCTTCTAGTTTCCATCTATAATTCCATTCTGTATCTTTTCTATTATGAAACACTTCAACTCAGACAAATTTTTTCCTTTTGATTTCTGCAGCTTGTGGAAGATATCTGTGACCCACTGAGCAACATACAACTTCTTGGTTTTAGATTTTCCTATATGACTACATAGGTTTTGGTATCTTCTAGGAAAGAACAAATTTTCTGAGAAATTAGAGCACATATAATCAAAGCATGAACATTCAAACTAACAGGTACATTTACAAACTTTTTGAGACCTAGCAATAGTAACTCATTAGCTCTTAGACCCCCTTTATTCATGGAATCTGACAATTTGTTATGTCTCTCTAGCTTTAGCTAAGAGAGGTCACACTTAAATTAATTATCAACAATAAATACCTGAGTTATATCATAAATCAACCAGATGCACATAAACATTTATCGTGAAATACATAGCATCATTCAGTCAGATTAAATCAATGAAAAACCTTTTAAATCTTGTACATCAACAACAGTACATATTGCAAAAACTAGTCAGCATAATTTTGATTAGTTAGCAACCTGAATATACTGTAATATCTCAGTTACCACTAAAGCAAGACATCTTCTAAAGTCTGCTTTTATTGCAGTATGATAACTGGAAGAAAAGTCAAGTTTGGAGAAGGATAAAGAGACTTGTGACCATATCCAACAATAGGGTGGGGTTTTTTCTTTAGTCATGATTACTCAGAGCTCCTCCATGGAGATGGCAGGTAGAGATAAGTCTGGCCAGAGGGAGAAAGCAGGCCCAGTGCCTTTAAGTCCTAATGGACCACCTAGGAAGCTGAGTCTGAGCTCTGGGTCCTCCACCTCAGAGTGTAATATCACTTCTAGAAGCTGCTTCGGTAGTCAGGGCATGGCTTGTGGGCCTCTTAAGGCAGTCCCTCTTATGCTGGCCTAGCTTCTGACCACTATAGCAGATGAACCTCAATGTCATTGAGATCTTCTTGGAGCCAAAAGAATCAGGTCTGGTTTGAGGTCACAACAAATGCAGTTGTTTCTTGATCTATTTGCTTTTTTTCTGATTTTTCTCCAAATTCTGATTATAGGGCATTGTTTTTTTTTTAATGTCCTATAAAGTATCAAGTGAGTTATCTGGAGCAAAAGCTTTCTTTTGTAGCTCTTTTCTAATATCTGGAGCTGACTGAATAATGAACTTATCTATAAGAGTAATCTGTCCCTCTATTTAACTAGCATCTCAGTAAGCATGTCTTACCAGTGCTTCTATTAAACATTAAAAGAAATCAGAGGGGTGTTCATCTTTTTCCTGGTAAATAGCTGAAATGTAATAACTGAAGGCTTGTTTTTTGTTCTATTTATTTATTTAGTTATTTAGTTATTTATTGGCGGAACCGGTTTTGTTCTTTTTAGATATTCAAAAATACATACTAGAAAATATATTTTATTACAGTCTCCTGCCTACCTATTATACCAGCAGGGGTCTGACTGCTTGGGCTCCAGTGAGGGCAGGTAGTTCCTGTTACAGCTAAACCAAGATATACTGGCTATCTTCTGGTTGTTTAAAATAACAATATGACATTTATCTCAAAATACAATATAAGCTTGTAATGCTGTCTGCCTTCTCATAGAAGTCAAATCTTGGTTTTAGATTAACATTACATCTTTTAAATCTAGTCTATAAACATGAATAGGTCCTCTAAAGACATCAATGTACTTATCAGGGTCATCTAAAGATCGTTTTTAAGATCTGACTTTATCTGCTTTAGGTCACAGAGAAAAGGGCACATAAACTCTGGGAGTTCTAAATTGTCTTATCATAAATTTTACTTCTAGTAATGGCAGGCAAGGCTGTGATTAAGCCTATGTTATCCAAAGGTCTCCAAAGGTCAAGAAGCAGCAGCCTTAGGAAACTGAACTGCCTGATTCTCCTGTTGCCCACATCTACATCTCAAAACTAGGTAACAATGACTTTGTTAAGGCAAACAAAATCTGAACATAAAACTATTGTTCTTGTGACAAGAGTCTTACAGAAGGAACTATAACCATTTTGCGAAAAAGTCAATTTGAAGTGAGCACTTTTTAAGGTACAAAAATGTCTTCTAGAGATAGAACAATTGGCTGGAGGATTTGGCCCTGTGCACTGAGCCAAGTCTCCAGACATTTGTTTTCCATCTGATCACCTAGGTAAACATTTTTAGCAACTGGACAAGATTTAAACTTGAAGCTCACGGGTGAAACTTACATTTATCGTGTAGCAATCAAATTTTACATATTGGTAAAAACACATTACTTTAAGGTTGACAAAAATGTTTTTTTTTTTGACAGTTTAAATTTTTTTTATTAATACATATTTGTAGTACATAATATTTACATTCATTGTGTGGAGTTGGTAGATGTCCGTAGCACATCTTAATTGCTTTTATCGTTCCTTTTCCCTCCACTCCCTCCTCCCTTTTTCTATATCTTGATCCCCTTCCCATTTGACAAAGATCTCTCTTCTGATTTTCTGTGGTCTATCTTTTCTTTTTTCTTTATTAATAATTTACAATGAGGAATGCTTCTACATTTTGGTAGAAATGTAATACAATCACTGTGGAAATCAATATAGCCATTCCTCAAAAATCTAAAACTAGAAATACCATTTGACTTAGGTATTCTTCTAGATATCTTCCTGAAAGACATTTTCTTAGTTTTGGAAGCAGTATTAACTTTGCCTAGTAAAACAATATTATGGAGTTATCCTCAGGCATTTTTTGTTGTACAAAATGTTTTCTTGCATTGTTTTTCAGTGAGTTTTTACAATTTTTTTTTTGGCTTGGAAAATAATATTTTATTTTGCTTTCTGGGGAAGCAATATTCTATTTTTTTTCTGGTTGATTTATTTTTTTTCCATTTATTTTTATTTTATTGAAATACAAATGTCAATCAGACAATTTCAAAACACCTTAACCATACAGAGTCGATGAATTAATACACTGCAAACTGTTTTCATAACGTTTTGGTATTGTACAAGGTGCATACATGAAATTATATTTACAGGTTTTTTTTACAGCTGAATTATATCAAAGATTCAATAATTATTTACCTAGTGGATGACCATAGCACTAAAAGCCGACATAATATCCTGTCCAACCACCATTAGTGCAGATCTTGCCTCTCATAGAATTATGTAGAAGCACAGCGTTATCTATCCCAACTGTACTGTCTATACACACACATCCTGATTTTTTCTTTCTACA
>PVKA01045248.1:0-15650 GCA_004027165.1 Ctenomys sociabilis
ATTGTACTTTTGAAAAATACGTATATCCACAGTCTCACTAGGCAGCTTGGACTCACAGCGACCCTCCTATTTGCAGCCTCCCAGTGCTGGGAGTACAGGCGTGCCCCACCACACCTAGTCTTGGTGGCTGGCTGGGGAAGGGCCAGTGCAGAACCCTAGTTCCTGTGCTTGCCTACGTAGGAGCTTAGTCCCCTGAACTATGTCACCAGCCTGGTCTGGGTTTTTCGGTCAAATATAAACTCTTTAGAAAAGACTCTTTCTAAAGTGGCTAGAAAAGAGAGACTAGTTTAATGGAATCATTAAGCATGGAATCAGATGCATACTCAGAACATCTCAGACTTGACCAGCTAAGCCCAATATTCACCTGAATATTTATAATTTATAATTATATAGTTATAATTTATAATTTACAGTTTTGGAATTGCTAAGCAAGATCTGCAGGCTTCAGTCTAGTGTGATGGACATGTGAGGAATGTGCTATATTTAACACTGTAGTGACATGTGCAAGCCGCCTCTCCCTCTTAATTGTGGCAATGGGATTCCCCACTTATTTGGCTTCTGTAGATACATATACTAGAATTCTGATAATCTTAACAATCAATGTATTTAGGCTTGTTCAGTAAGATTGTATAGCGTGAATTTTATTGACACAAAGAAATCAAATTACTGTAAACTATTTGCTAAGATCTATTCTTTTCCTAAATATAGGCACTTCCTACATTTTTAATGGAGAATGTCAGAGTCAATGCTTATACCGTAAAGGAAAGGCAATCGGAAGCTTTAGACTTTCAAAGAATGAAGTTCCTGACTTAGCAAAAATCACCAAGCTCACCTCCAGGTGATTGACAGGGGAAGCTGTAAGTCCCCGCTGAGGAGTTGTGGCACAGAGAGCCAGAGCGTCCAATGGACTAGGAATAAACTGTATCTAGGAAACATGGCTAAGGAGTCCCTTAGTGTGCAGGAGAGGCACAAGGACTTACACAGCCTCAGACCAAGAACTGGGAAAGAGGGGATGAGAGGAAACAAATCAACATCATCTCCAGATCCCAGTCTGGTCCACACAGACAGGTAATAATCTGACAATCAGTTGGAAATGAAAAGCCGATGTCACTGATGAATGGGTCTAGTAACTTGAATCCAAGCTCTAATGAAATAATTTAGAAAATGATATGACTGCAATTAGTCAATTGAACTTGCAAAGAAGCATTACCACCACTTATAATTTTATTGTGGGAAATAAAACAGAATGGGATTTATATAAACTTTCTTTTTTATTAATCTCTTGAACTCTTCACATGTGAGAAGAGACACTCTTTGCGCATGTCCTGAGCCAGGACAGCCTTCCTGGGCAGAGAGCAGAGGAGCTACTTGGATGGGGTCAACTCTCCCCAGGGGCTGTGATAAGAGCATACGTTCTCACAGAACCCTCACAGCACTGTCTGGTCTTCTTCTTTGTATTGAGGGACTGTGGCTTCAAGAGATTAAGGTTAAGATCACATGAAAGCAACAAATGGTAGCAATTGAACCTGGACTGATTTCAAAAACCCAGGTTCTTATAACATGTAGTGCTGTAATCAGGTCAATAAATGAGCAGAACACAGGTGTGCACTGTGCCCCTGTTAAGCAAGCATCGCAGACCTATTGTTTCCTGATGAAAAATGCCGGGTCTCTCCAGTTTTGTAGTGTACTCTGGTCACTCTCTACTTGTAAAAGGTACATCTGAAGAATCACATGCAGTGAAGGACCTCCCACTTTCTGGGAGGCTTAGAAACCTACAGAAGGGCAAGGATTCAGCTCTATCTCTTCTGCATCTGCTAACTGTGACTTGACCTTGCATGTTAGGGATAAGGGACGTTGCAGGCTAGACTTCCTGGGAAGCAGATTTTGAGGTGGGAATGAATGTGCAAGGAATGCTGTAGGGATTAACACTTGTAGAAGGGATGGGGCAAAGGGAATTAGCAGTCCCGACGAGGCTGCTTGTTTTCCATTCCTGGGGACATTAGGGTTTTCGGAAGTTCTTCCCGTCACTAAAGAACGGTCCCTCAGTTCTTCTTAAGCACTCAGGCTTGATGCTTATACCTCCTCCCCCTATGCCTACATGCTGCTTTGCTTGGTACCTCTCCCTGCTGAACCACTTTGTCCTCCAAGCATGCTTCAGAGATGGTGCATGACCGAAATTCTCTCTCGGGAATTCCTCTAACCCATAAAATAAAGCATCTTTGTCCCTCCATATGTGCAGACCTTTTCAGCATAGCCCTGGCTTTTCTTCTTCAAGAGGAAGAGAGGAACTTCCAGTGAGAATTCCCTAGGAATGCATAAGTTAGCAAGTCTAGTGTCCCCCAAGAGTAAGGGATTACTCTTTTAGTTCCCAAACTAGGTCTCTGAGAGCCTTTATTACTTGGTATGAAATGAGTGGAGAAAACATCTCTTCTAGATAAGTCTTTCTCACCTGGCATCTTTAACTTCTCAAGGTACTATTTGCCTTTTCTGATTTAGTTCAGAAGCAGGTGATTGGCTAATGCTGACAAAACTGGTCTTGAAATAGGTGGTTTCAAAGGTCATCTGACGTCTCAGGAGTACTCAGTGTGCCATAGCTCCGATAAGCTCTTGTTGGCATTGAGATCCCAAGGTGGCTTTTGACATGAAGCTTCATTAGACCACTGCTCACACTTAACTGCCCAAATTTGTCTAAAAACCTTGTGTCGTTGTAATGCAAAGAGGCTTGTTTAAGAATTACCCGTGGCATAACAGAGTCCTTCTACCTTGACAGCTCATTGAAGTCTGAGAAAATAAAGGGAGAGGAAAAAAGGAAGGGAATGGAGGGGGAGAGGAAATAAAAGCAGTGGAGGGGACACACATGGTAAGTAGGGAAAATTTATTCCCAACAGGCAAATATTTTTCCTCAAGCACTCTCCCTGCCAAAATTGAAGTTATATGGCCACCATGTCATGCCAAAATACTAACTGATAGGACATGACCCAAGTGTCCTATGCCGAGTATCTGCATCTGTACCATGATGCCATTGCTTACTTGATTTAGAATGGACCCCAGCTGTCAAAGACTGTCCCAAATCTCTTGTCACTTACTCTACAGGCCTAACAGAAGTTCTTGCAAGCAACACACTTCAGCTAACTCCTGGCCTGGAGCGTTGGCTTTGGTAATTAATCCCTATCTACTCTTTATCTCAAGTGGTTTCACACTTTTACAACTCATTAACTCAATGCAGAAAAAAAGTGTGAATGTCTATTTTTCTAACTAATCACATCCAAATTTTCATTATTATTATTTTTTTAATTGAAGAACAAATAGCAATGAGACAGTTTCAAGACAAATTAACAGGACAGATTCGATAAATTAATACATTGCAAAATGTTTTCATAATGTTTTGGTGTTGTACTAGGTGCATACATGATATTATACTTACAGACAGTATTATAGCAGATGTCTCTAATCAGTAAATGAAGAGAGTGTAGCTATATACCTATCTTATTTTTTATAGCTGAATTATATCACAGATTCAACAATTAATACTTTCTACCTTGTTATCTCCTTAGTGTTTGTCCATAGTACTAGAAGCCAACATAATATCTTGTCCAATCACTATTAGTGCAAATCTTGCTTCTCATAAAATTATGCAGAAGCATGGCATAATTATCCTAACTGTACTGTTCATACACACACATCATGATTCTTCGTTTGTATACCCCTTTTCTTTGTCTAGACCTGTCAGAGATGGGCACTCCATTGTCATTAAACCAATTTAGGTGCCTGAACTCAGTGACACAATCCAACACAGTCCAGCATTCCACAATAATAGTGAATTATCTGAAGAAGTTGTTGACTACAGGCATTTACAGCTGAACTTATTATTATGGCCCCATGTTATATACCTCATTTTTATACTTTTCTGCTGGCTGGTTAAAACTGAGATAGAGCAAGACCTATATACCAAAAGATGTAGCTTTTGTTTCTGATGAGGTCAGTGAAGTCCCCTCAGGGTTTATCTTGTAATCCTGTACCTTACTCTATAGATCCTTTGTTTCTGTCATCCATACAGATTAGTCACAGCCAATGCTTGGCCAGTTTGCTCTCAGAGAGAGCCTGAGAGAAAGTTTTCTCTCCATGTCACTCTCCCCAGGCACACTATAGAACTTCGATTTCTTTCCTCTGTGGCTCCATAATCTCCTTGTTCAGAAAATTTGGAGCTCAACTGAGTTTCATGATGTTGCAGTACAGGTTCTCCCATGTCCTGAGTCTTCACTGACCTTGAAAGGCTAGGGCCAAAATGTTGGCTGGCCTTGTGGCTCTTCTATTTCTCCAATTTTGATCTGTGAACTTAGGTTGTTAACCATCCAGAAGAAAAGCTAATTGGTACCCTGCAGCATATGCCATTCAGTTTACCCTATCTGATTCAATTGTTTTTAGCTGTTGTTGTACATTTCTATTTGTATTTCTTCTTTTGACTTCTTATACTAGGGAGACTATATGATATTTGCACATGTGGGTCTGGTTTATTTCACTTATGAGTATATGTTCAAGTCGCATCCACTTCAATATAAATGCTTCGTTTATCATTCTTTATAGCTGAGTAATACAAATTTGTAATAATGCTGGTTTCAGCAGGGTAAAATTCGGGGTTGGGCCATTCTTTGTCACAGATGCGGGTGCATCATGGAGACTTTTCTCATTTTCCATCTGAATACCCTGTGGAATGCTCTCACTTTCTGGCCAGGGATTATTTAATTCTTGAAATCTTACGAAGAGACCTGGCAAAGACAGTAGCCACAGCCAAGTGAAGATTGACTCTGGAGTGGCAAAATGGCCCATTTGTTACCTGAGAAAGGGATTAGGGATTAGGCTTCAAAGTAGCATGAGTTTCAGACAATCTGATGTGCTGACTACACCTGCCTTTCAAAATTATATATAAATAATATTTATTAATAAACAGTATATTTATACCCACTTAAAAAGTCTTCTCACTCTGAAGATGTGAACCTGAGCCATCTCTGTGACCAAGGGTATGTATGTTTTTACGCGATCACTTTATTCATTGATTCCAGAAGTCATTCTTTACTGAGAAACTACACTATAAAGGTCTAAGGCTTTAAGGCATTAGAAAGAATTGGCAAAGCTTTGAGATGCTCTCCCCTGGCTTTACTTTAAAGTAGTCCACCTCTTTTGTGGTACCAGTGATCGAACTCAGGACCTTGTGCTTGCCAGGCAGGTGCTTAGGCCACTGAGGTATACCCCTGGCCCTTAAAGTAATGCAATTCTTAGGGCCAGCAGTATAGCTCAGCGGACTAAGTGCTTGCTTAGATAAGTACAGGGACCAGTGTTCAATCCTTGGTTCCCCAAGCCGCGCTGGCCCTGCCTTTGGGTGCGCTGAGCCGGCGATGCAACCCGGGCGTGGTGGCGCGCACCTATAATCCCAGCACGTGGGAGGCAAAAAAGCAGGAAGATCACTATGAATGTGGGCTGCATGCATAGTGAGACCCTGCACCAAAAAAATAGAAAAAAGCAAGTAATGCAATTCTTATTGTAATTCTTTAAATATTAACTGATCAGAAAGAGAAAGAACAGTGACCATTAATCACCATGTTTGGCCTTTGGAAGGAAGAGCAGGCAATAACACAAGAGTGCCAGCATATAATAGTAGGGGAAGTGGCAATTGTATTCCAGTACTTATAGAAGCTTCAGTGGGAAAGGCAGGATTACAAACTCAGCTGCCTGAAAATGGGTCAAGAATCAAGGAACATAAGGAAAACAGCTTAAAAGACACCAAGTTCCTTATGAGGTGCTGCCATCACTTTGAGGGCTCTAATCAACCAGAATCTGTCTTTGCCTGTGTCACCTCTTTTTGTCATGAGATGGACGTGCACTAGCAGTGTGAACTCTCTGTATGTCTTGTACTTTTACAATTAAGAAACTGGAAAAAGCAATGATTATGGGAGTTGACTGTGCAGAAAACGGGGTTTTGGGGGAGGTAAAGTCCCAGCTGGTAGGGATGGGAGAGTGCAATCTATCTATTTTAGATAGCTGCATAAATCATCACTTATTCTTTGCCTGGTGAGGGTAAAACATGCAGAGGAGAAGGAAGAAGCGAGAAATAGGTAGATGAAGAGGAAATGGAATTTCATGACTAATATCACAGGATGTCTTACATTATGTTAGGTCAACCAAAGGGAAGTATAGATACAGCTTCTGCTTCCTAAAAAAAGGAGCTTGGTGATGAAGATGGTTGTGTGAAGGTAAAAGGAAAAGGGAACAAAGATAAGACTATCTGCTTGGAGGAAGGAAGTTTAGCACTAAAAGATTCTGAGTCTCCATGAGTTTTCTCTCTCTCTCTCTCTTGCCCTTGCTCTCTTTGTTCTTTTTTTTTTTTTTTTTTTTTTTCAGAACCAGGGATTAAACTCAGGCCCTTGCACTTACCAGGAAAGTGCTTATTCCACTGAGCCATTTCCCCGGCCCCCTCTGTTCTTTTTTTCAAAGTATAAAAACAGTATTTAACCTAGGAATCTATGAATTTAAAACCCAAGTAATGGGGCTGGTGAGATACCTCAGTGGACTAAAACACCTGCTTAGGCAAGCATAGGCAAACACAGGGACTGAGGTTAAATGCTAGGCACCACATGCGGTGCCAGCCCCGCCCCTAGCGTGGGCTGAGCCTATCACAGAGCACGCCTGTAATCCAGCGCTGGGGAGACTGAAAACAGGAGGGTCACTGTGAGTCAGAGCTGCATGGTGAAACCCTGTAATAATCAAATGCATTGACAAATAAATAAATATAAATAAGTAAAACCTAAGTAACTTTTCCCCTCTCAAGTTCAAGTGCTTAGATGGACTTTCAAGGACATTTGCTTCATTTGCAAGCTTTGTCCTTGTATTTTTCTCTGCCTGCCTCCATGTTCCTATTTGCAGTCAGGCATAGCTATTTGAATTCCTTTTCATAGCTATTGAAAAGGACATGAAATTATTTTTTTTAATCATCTGGAAAAATACTTCAAAAGGGATTCCCTGCTACATTATGTTGTTTCTGTCCCATTGTCCCCCAAGGGGTACAAATGACACCTAAGAATTTCCAATTTTCTGCGAAAAGAAAGTACACAAAGCATTCAGTTTCGTGCTTTGCTAAGAAAGCACTGAGTGATGTGTGATCGTAGGTAACCCGAAGCCATCCGTCAGCAGCAGCACTTATTTTAAGAGTCAGTCTGAGTGATCTGGCTTACTTGTACAGGAAATGCATGTGAAATTCAATACTTTTGCTACTATTGGGTCAAAGTAAGTAATTCATTTATTTTAGTTTGAGTGTAATAGCTGGCTTAGCCCAAGGTTCTATCATGAACAATATTAGAGTTTCGAATCTGGAGATAAGTGAGTCCTGTAGAATCTTGTGCACAGGTTTGCTAATCAGGCAGCCCTGCCAGTGGTGCCCACAGCATTGTGAGTAATTCTTTTTCTTGCCTCTGGGTACAATGACTTCAGATTGGGGAAATCAGTAATGATGTGTGTATTTGCATCAGGGAATCAGCAAACACTAACCATCAGGACTTTCCCCAGAACTTCCTTCCTAAAAGCTGGTGGTTAAATATTTACCAGATACCACTCTACATAAAAGAAACAAGAGATACATACGGCTGGTTTTTTTTTTTTTTTTGCTTCGTTATGATGTGATGGTTCTATTTGATCAGCATATTAGGCCATCGAGCTGGGGATGTGGGTCAGTGGTAGAATGCCTGCTTAACACGCGTAAGGACGCAGATAGGGGTGAAGATGGCCATGCTGTGTATCTGACTAAAATAGTTCCCCTTAATGAAAAAATGGACAGAAGGCCCTCTGGAGCATTATCTTTTTGTTAAGAGCATTAAGTAACTATAGCCGTCACTTTGCCTGCACCATGAAGAAATCTAACAGAAGACAGGCGACAGTGTGACTGCTGTAGCCAGCGCCAGCCTGGCTTCCTAAGGGCTGACACTGGACCCCACCCTCTGCGGGTCCCGTCTCTTGTGTGCACACAGAAGCTTCCTCTCAAGAACCCGGCCACCGCCATGAGCACGAACCACCCCGTTAGCACCTTGTTTTCCACCATGTCCATTTTGACTGAAAATAAACCCTGAGACTCACAGGGGCCAGTTCTCTTGTTAGTATGCATCACATTAGCGATCACCAGCAGTGCTCCTGGGTTCTAGTTTTGTGTGAAAATCTGAAGGCATTTGGAAATGACAGAGAAAGAAGACCAGAATCTTAGGATGGAACGGCCAGAGTAAATGCATCAGAATTTACTAGTACTTTAAGAATGATTTAAAAAATACAATTACATCTGTCTTTTAAGAGATAAACAAATTACCCTTGAAGGGAACCTAGAGACCACAGAGAGACACCCGTGATGTAGCTTTATTTTACTAGGATGAGTAAGAGAAAACCTTAATCCACAACCTGCATTTTTCTGAAGCTCACAAGCAACTCTCCTTCCTATAAATCCCACCGGCACCAAGTCCAAGCAGTGGGTCTTCCCAGATGGCTTCCACAGCGTGTCTCTGGCTCAACGATCATTAGTCACTGTAGCAGGTAGTTTGGGACTTGTTTTATGTGCAAGAACAAAAGGTTTTATTTTTATGTTTTGCAAAACAGCCTTGAAATTCAAGGACAGTGAAATGGCTCTCATTTATTCTCCTCCTTTATTTAAAACCTGTGGTTTTTTCCCCATTTTTTTTTATAGTCTATTCATGTGTGATACTTAGCGCATGTCGACTTGCGTAGATTCATGTGTACATCTTGTCTCAAATGTGCACAGATGAGGGTCCTATGTCTTACCCATTTTACTTCCCAGTTACTCTAGCATAGGAGCCCGTGGATGCTTACAAATAGTGCTAATTTAACCATCTTTTGCTTTTTTGAGGGGAAAAAAAATCTTTACCTATTATTAGTTAAGTATATTAAGAACATGAAATTAGAGTGAGTTTTATGTATACATGAGATTCAAGAAAATTATTATGTTAGAGTTCCTATGCCTAGAATCTGTTTTTAAGGGATAGATTGCTATTTAGTTCATATATTCATCACATGGTTTATTATTATCTTAATTTTCTAGCACTCTGCTTAGCATATAGTTGATTCTCACTAAATTTTCTTTTCTTTCCATTCCTATAATTGCCTAAGATTACAATGGAGTTTGCTCTCAAATAAAAGATATTTTCTGAACCACTAAACCTACATGTACTTCCATGTCTACTTCACTGCCATCTCCAGGGCCACCTGCTCATGACACAGAGCACAGGCGCAGTGAAACGGAAAGGTCTGAACCTGGCTCATTCATCAGTCTGTTTTATTTTCAAGAAGTTATTTAGAGGTCTGAGATTCAGGTTTAAAAAAAATATTAAAAAGAAAGGAAATCTGTAAAGTACTGTCAGGCCTAGGGAACAGAGGTTGTCGGACCATAGCCACACCCTCTCGGATCCCAAGTTTTCTAAGTCCTCCCTTGTTCTCTAATTAATTACCCTCCCTGCATCCCCTGCCCACCCAGTCCCGCTCTGTCTCCACAGTTCTGTTCCATTTTTCCAGGCAGCTCTAGCTTTTCTAGCCCTGACTCTGCCTCTCCGGATCTGTGTCTGTCATCCAACCCGCTAGCTAGTGTCTAGGATCTGAAGCCTCTGTGTTCACCTAAGGACAGGGAGGCCCAGAGAGGTAGGAAATAGGACCTGCTTTGGGGATTGCAGGGGGCTTTACTAGACAGCTGTCTCCTTAGCTGTGTTCCTTAGAAATAGTATCACTGAATAGGAGGTACAGGGTGGCAGTTGTGAGCTCAGTATAAAGGAGAGCTTTCTATGTTTAAACACTGACTGGGCATGGGGCTGGTAAATTTCCTGACATTTTTAAAACAATGCAGTCCAGACTGAAAGACTAATGCTGTAAAATTTAAATATTGGGAAAATATGTCAATGAGACGATAAGCCCAAGATAGCATAATTCTATTAAAATTTCATGTTACTTTGATAGCATGATTATTATATTTTAAAATTAAAAAATTTTAAGCAAACATAAGATAGTCTGTTACATATGTCCACACTTGGCATTCCTTTTGCAAGGAAAAAATTTCCAGTGAAATCAAGACCTGATCTTACTTTTTGAGTGGAGCACTCAAGCACAATCAGGGCACACTCAGAGACTAACTGCAGTTTGTCATTTGGTTAATCCTCTTTATCATGAGAAAGCAGTTCTGCCATTTCCTTTGGAGACTGAGAGAGACATTTGTTAATCAAATCTACTTTGCATGTTCCTATTGCATAAGTTCATTTTTATAGGCTGACTTAATTTGAATGACAGGCATCTATGGGTGCTGGGAATAGACCAAATAAATTGGATCAGTGTTACCTTGGGGAAAGTTCAGATGCGGAGAACATTCTGGAAACAGACTTGATTCCTGGGAACAGCATGTGGATACTTTCACTATTGAAAATTCAATTTGAAAAAATCTTCCATTGAACACTTTAGTCTTTATTCCTAGGAATTCTTGGGTCTTCTTCTTGTGAAATATGACTCAACAATGTTCCTTGAACACGTGGTAGGTGCAAGTCACTGTGGTAGGCCTGAAGGGAAACAGAAATCAAGAAACTGAAAGTGGAAAATAAGATGTGGGCTGGCCTGATGGCTCAGCGCACTAAAGCGCCTGCTTGGGCAGAGTGCAGAGGCCTGGGTTGGATCCCTGGGCCCGCCGTGTCGGCCCTGCCTCTGGGGAACACTGAGGGCGATGGAGACTGGGTGTGGTGGTATGCCTGTAATCCCAGCACAAAGGAGGCTGCAAACAGGAGGATCTCTACAAGTCCAATCTAGTAGTGAGACTCTAAACAACCTGCACTAAATTAAAAAAGAAAAAAAGATATGATTTCTGCGTCACCAAATTTAGTTATCTATGGGGTGTGGAACGAATGACTAAAAGTGTCAGTTAGATTAATGAATTATTTTATTGATTTAATATACTTTAAGTAAGAGTTGTAAAAACGAAAGCTCTGAAGAGAAAAATGAAGGAAGGAGGCTGGAGGCAATGGTACCCTCGCTGTGGATCATGGGTATTCAGGCACTCACACGCTTCTCAGTGATTCATCTTTACCTTGCTATTTCTGCATTTTCTTCATGACCATAGCTTTTAAAATAATGTAGAAAATACAAATAAATTAATTTAAAATTCTGGAATCTTCTTTGCTCCCTGAAACATAGCTATCACGTTCATAAGAATTTGCCTTGCAAGTCAAGGAAGTAGAAAGTTGGAATCAGTATCAGTTGCAAAGAATTTACGAAAACAGTAAGTTCAGTATGGTTCTGTGCGTACACACATGCATGGATGAGCAGGTAAGTGGGATACATAGCTGTATGCAAAGCACATGGCTGTTTCACACACGTGCCTATATGCACGCAGATGCATGCATACATGCATACATATGCTCATTGCCAGCTCTAGGACATCCACTGCATGGTAAATGTTTTGATCTTCTATTCCTTGAGCCTTTTGTTATTCTACTGCTTGGAATAGTAGAGAGTGGCCAGCTACCACTTTCCTTGCCTGTTCACACTAATAGTAAAGGACACTTGGAGGCCCAGTGGTGAGCCACAGGAAACCTACAGTGAATTCTCCTCTCCCTCACCTACAGACAATCGTGGTGCCTGGAGTTTGTATCTCCAGGGAGTGATTGAGCATTGTAAGGTGTTGCGGTGGGCCTTTGTGCCTACTCTCCTTGGTTCTGACTCCATGATAGATCTCTGTAAATGTAAGGGTCACCTACTCCCACCACGCTATCACACTGTACTGTGTTCAGGGCCTTCTTCCTGCTGACCAAACCTTTAAAGTACTCAAAGGAATATGATGCATTGGAGACAGAAAAGGTTGAGAATAAAAACCACATCTCAGTGCTTATAAAGATGATAGACTGCTTTTATTATATGGAGTATCTCTGTTTGTTTCTGTTAAATGAATTTGTTAGCCAATAAATTGAAATGATCAAAGGAAAAAAAATTTCCCCTCTTATCTGACCATCCCTTCTTGGGCATACTGGTGGAAATAATGTCATTAGCCAGGTTCTAAATGTCAAGGTGAAATATTTGCAACCTTATCCAACCCTCTGATTATTCCCTTTATCCTACAACAGCAGAGAACCTCTGTCTGGTTATCTACCCAGTGGACAGCAAGGAGGCATAAATAAAGGTTTCATTTCCACTCCTGTCAATTTAGTATCGGTAAATGTAACTTTCACCCCAAACCAGGGAGCTAATAGACAATAAATATATTGTAATTTGTAGAGGTAATCATAGCAGAAAAGGTGATAAAAATGCTTATGTGTGAGTTCAATTTCAAGTAAGAAACAAAACTTATTTTTTCAGTTAAAAAGTCATATCCAGGCTACAATGTTTTTAACTGGGAAGATATATGATACATATGGGAGATTCTATTTTTTTAAAAGTCAAACAAATGTACAGAGATAAAGAATAAAATTATGGTCACTAGGGCCAGTCGTGTGGAGGAATAAATCTGTACACGTACTTAGGAAGACACAAAATAGCAGACATGCAGATTGAAAAAGTCTAGAAATCTAATGTACAATATAAGGACTATAGATAATGAAAATGTACTATATTAGGTAGTTTTGCTAGACAAAGTTGACTTTCATTGCTTCCCCCCTATGAGTAATTATAGTAACCATTTTACTGTCTATATGCATCCCATAGCATCATGTTGTTTTATATAAATGTGTATATATATATATATATATATATATATATATATATATATATACATGTCTATATGCATGTCTGTAGTCTCAGCTACTTGGAAGCCTGAGGCAAGAGGAATGCAAGTCTGAGACTAGCCTGGGCAACTAATGAGATCTGCTTCAAAGTACAAATACAAATAAAAAAGAGCTGGGGCTGGAGCTCAGTGGTAGAGGGCCTATAGGGCCAATCCTTAGTACTGCAAAAAAAGAAAAAAAATCTATATATTTATAAAGAATAAAATGTATCCTCAAAGTCCATTCTACCATCATTCCTTGTACTAAAGAACAGTGAAATCTTTTCACTTCTGGTATGAGTGCACCTCAAATGTCACCCCCAAAAGTCCTCGTGTGTATAGTTTGGCTCCCAGCTGATGGGCTTTTGAAATGATTCAGTCATAAGCATTCTAATTTTAACAGAGGTGCAGCCCCTCCATGAGTTCATCATTTGAATGAACTGAAGGTAACGGAGGAAGGGTCCTGCTGAAGGAAGTGGATCCTGGATATATGACCCTGGAAATAGATCTGGTTGCTACCCCCCTTTCCCTGGCTGTGTCCTCCTGCTAGCTTCCTTACCTGCCGCACACACTTCCTCCATCATATTTCTGCTCTACTATAGGCCTAAAAGTAGCAGAGCCAGCTGACCATGGACTGAGCCCTCTGAGACTGAGAGCCAAAATAAGCCCTTTTTCCATGAAGCTATTTATCTCAGGTATTTTGTCACCATGAACAGAACTGACTATCATAACCATCTTCCCTACCAAAGCCAACCATTGTCTCCACTTCTGATCAGCATCTCCCGCTATTGCACAGTAGTCTTAGCACTGATCTATGTCTTCCCAAACAAATACTGCTTAGTATCGCTGACTTATGGCTTTGTACAAATGAAATCACACTCTAGGTATTTTTCTATGGCTTCTTTCTTCATTAATCCTTATTAATTTTGCTTGGAGGTTCACCCACGTGTCTGTGTTGTCTTCCAGACTCCTTTTTTATTGCTGGTGACATTCCATAGTGTAAGTTCATCTCAGTTACTTTACTCAGCCCAGTGCGCTAATCATTTGCACTTCTCTGTTTGTATGTATTTAATAAAGCAAACAGAAGCACAGGGAAGTAAAACAGAGAGTAATGAAATTAGTTACTCAGGAGATGGGTGGGAAGTAGCTACAGATGAAAGGAAAAAGACTTCTTGTGGGGATTGAACTCAGCCCTTGCACTTCCTAGGCAAGCACTTATTCTACTGAGCCATCTCCCTGGCCCCAAGAAGACTTCTTGCACTAAGTACTTGTCACCATTTTTGGTTTTTTTTTTTTGAATGATAAGAATGCATTACATGTTTTAAAAATTTAACAAGCCAACAAGATAAAATAATTTGTAAGCACTGACAATTTTGTGTCAGTTGAAACAATTGCACCTAGCGATCAATTTGTGAGACTCAGAAGAAACATTAATCCAAAGTGTGATGATTTATATCATTGTCAATAAACCTTCCATTCCTATAATAAAATTGAAAGTCATTACTTTATTTTCATATATTATTAGGCTTGATATACTAATTTATTCTGGTAATTTTTCATCTCCCTTTAGTAAGGTAAGACTTTAATTGCTCAATTTCATATTTGTTCACATTCACTTTGGGTTTGATATTAGCCCCATTAAATAAGTTTGGGAAATTTTCTTCCCTTTCTACTTTCTGTCAGAATTACTACAAGATTGGAATCACTTCCCTTTTTAAACACAGACTCCGATGATTTTTTAAAAAATGTGGTAGACATTTCCCTGTGGGAAGATTTTCATTTTACTGCTAATTTAATGTCTCTGAAAAACAGAGCATTGCTGACTTGCATTCCACACCCCATCACATCCCACATCCCAAACAGTCATTGCCTCACTCCTGTGGTAGTCACTCCTCCAACTTGCTCTGTAGTTTTATTGCCTATTTACGTATCCTTAAATAAATACTGCTTAGATTTATTTATTTATGAACTCTGGCAATTTTTCTGTGCCCTTCCTGGTTCATTATTCTGTTTGTGACACCCATCCCCACTCTTGGGTCTCGTCATGTTCACCATTAGTGTTGTCCACGGGGGGAATGGGTTGCGGGATCTTTCCTTGGCCACTGCGTTAGACACTTCCTTTCTGGAAGCACCTAGCATCCTGATATAGAAGCAAGATTTCTATTTCTTTTCACATTTCTAAGCTTTATCCATTTCATTTAAATATATTGTCATACAATGTTCATAATATCCTCTTATATATTCTTTTTTTCTTTTTTTCTATTTATATATTTGGTACAGGGTCTCACTATACAGCTCCAACTCATAATGTTCCTCTTGTTTTCAGCCTGCCCAGACTTGGGATTACAGGTGTGTGCTACCATGCCTGAATTTGATCACCGGCTCAGCAAGCCCTGGGGGTGGGGCCAGTGTGGCATGCAGGACCAGGGATCAAACCCTGGCCCCTGTGCTTGCCAAAGCAGGTGTTTAGTCCACTAAGGCTGGCTCACCGGCCCTCTTCTCTTCTATATTCTTTTTCTTTGGTGGAGCCGGGGATTGAACTCAGACCCTGGCGCTTACCAGGCAAGCACGTATTCCACTGAGCCATCTCCCTGGCCCCTTCTCTTCTATATTCTTAATGATGACAACATCTATAATCATGTAACCATATTCACTCTTGACATGTTTATTTTTAAACTTTTATCTTTGAGTAGAGGTACAATAAGTTGTTTTGAAGGAACAAGTTTTAGTTTTGCTGTATTTATCGATTTGATTATGTATTTTAGTAGTTCCTACATTTATATTTATTTTATTCTTTAAATTCATTTTTATTTATTTTGATACTTTTGTTAACTCATTGAGTTGAATGTTTATTTTTTTTTATTTTTTTTTTTTTTTT
>PVKA01045249.1:0-15649 GCA_004027165.1 Ctenomys sociabilis
AAGAAAGAAAGAAAGAAAGAAAGAAAGAAAGAAAGAAAGAAAGAAAGAAAGAAAGAAAGAAAGAAAGAAAGTGCCAATGACAATCTTTAAAACTGCAAGAAAAGAAGCCACTTTTTACATTCAATAGATCCTCCATAAAGTTATTCACAGATTTCTCATCAGGAACACTGGAGGGCAGAAAGCAATAGGACAACTGTACTTTACCTGAAAAATCTATCAAGAATCCAATATTTGGGGCCAGGGAGATAGCATAGTGGCCTAAGCACCTGCCTGGGAAGTGCAAGGACCCAGGTTCAATCCCTGGTACTGCATGCCTGCTGAGCTGGCCCTGGGCACGCCATGCAGGCCCTAAAACAAAGCCTGATGGTGCAAGTCTATAATCCCAGCACTGGGGAGACTGAGGAGGATCACTATGAGTTCAAGATGCAAGACCCTGTACTGTGACAGACAGACAGAGCCATGCATTAAAAAAAAAAAAAAAAAGAATCCAACATTTGCTAAAACTTTTCTTCAAAAATGAGGGGAAAATTAAAGCATTCCCACAGTATCTAAGTAAGTTTGTTACCACCAGACCTTTTTATGAGAAATGCCCACGCGTGTCTTATAGGGTAAGATAATAACTTACTTAGATAATCTTCAGCCACGGTCCTGATGGATTTTTGGGTCAGCAGCCCGGCCCTGTCTGATTGCCTACTAGATTTATAGCTAATTTAGCTGTCTATAATAAAGTGAGTACTACACAATACAAACTCTGAAGAAGTAGAATGCTCAGTAAAGGTTAACATAGTACCGTGGTTCATGAACATTTCATTGCAAACAATTCAGTTCTCAAACAAAATTTTGCTTCCACTCCGAAACTCCGTCCACATGAGGCAACATATGTGATTGTAGCCATTTTTCTCACACAAACAGAAATGCCATCTTCCGCAAATCATAAAATAAATTAGGTTCCTGTACCAAGATACTGCTGTACATGGGCATGATAGAATCTAATATTATTGCAATAACCATTTTAAGTTCCACTTCTTTGTTCTCTAAAAATTTAAGAGTATTTAGGGCCAGGGAGATAGCTCAGCGGCATAAGCACCTGCCTGGCAAGCACAAGGTCCCGAGTTCAATCCTCAGTACTGTAATTAAACAAAAAAAGAGTATTTAATGTATCCATTAGAAATACAATATGAGTCTAAAAGCTAGAGGTGGTGTTCCATTTCTTAGGGCAGAACCCACACTCTGCTTGAGTATGTCCTATATTCCTATCCCTAGTAAACCTTCTCATGTTTTTTTTCTTGGTGCATCCTGAA
The DNA here is from genome assembly GCA_004027165.1 of Ctenomys sociabilis. Taxonomy (NCBI): domain Eukaryota; kingdom Metazoa; phylum Chordata; class Mammalia; order Rodentia; family Ctenomyidae; genus Ctenomys; species Ctenomys sociabilis. Next base: position 1,302 of record PVKA01045249.1, read on the forward strand.
AATTCCTTTCCCATGACAGGTGTTAGCAGACCTGCAAACTTACTTTAGGGGTACAATACTCTTTTTTTTTTGTACTGAGAATTGAACACAGGACATTGTGCTTGTCAGACAGGCATAGTGCAGCTGAGCTACTTCCCTGACCCCTGCAAACTTATTTTCAAAGTAATGTAGGGGAAATGCTAGATGTCAAATGCACCATGTTTGTGACCCCTGAAGTTGAAGAATGAATTTTAAAGAACAATAGAGTATAGAGTAGGAAAAGTTACTGGAGGAATAGAATGGGGAATAGGAATGGCTCCTGAAAGACAGGAGGAGACACAAATGGGTTGTCAATGAGCCCACCTCTCAAAGGAAATTTTATACAGCAAAATCATAAGATGGGTGCAACTATGACCAGTCAATAAAATTGCAAGTATAGTTGCTTAAGTAATATTAGGTAGCAAAGGTTCATGGTGACGTCATTAACCTTGGTGGATAACCTGTAGTTTTAGCAGCCTTGGTGGTTTTAGTGTTAATCTCAGTAAATGAGAGGGAATGACTCAGCCCTACAGGGACAATAGGAAATCTCAGAAGCGTGACAACAAAAATCCATTAGGGAAGACACAGAACCAGCCATGGTGACTTTAATTTTCAGCCACAGTCCTGATGGATTTTCATCTGCTACACTGACTGGGTCAGCAGCCCAGCCTGTCTGATTGCCTACTAGATTTCTACCTGATTTAGCTGTCTATAATAAAATGGTGAGTTAATTTTTTTTTAAATTTCTTATTTGAGCCTTGGATATTTATTTTGGTAATCACAAAGCAATCTAAAAAGAAACATGGAGGCCATAGACCTCAACTTTGGTTGGGTAAATCAGGCCAAGAAGCTTTATATTTATTTTCTTTCTTTGTTCCCACTTTCTCAATCCATTGGGCTGGTGGAACTTTATTTTCCACGGGAATTACAGACTTAGACCATGGTCTAGGTGAATTGCTTTTCTCCCCCTTGCTCAGGAGTTCATCGGTCAGAAAACTCAAACCCTTCAACTTTTTTTCCTGTTATCAGAGAAACATAGGGAGAAGAAGGTGGAGGAGCCTCCTATCAGGGGGCAGGGGCAGCAACAGCCTCTTCTTTCTGCAATATGTGATCTGTAGTGAGGGAAAATCTTGTTTCCAAAGATCCTCTCTGTTCCATGTGTGTGTTATTCTCTAAGGCAAGGCCAGGGGCCCCAGTTAGGAAAAGATAGGATGAAAGCCTCATTGAGCTTCATTAAATTGTTATTAATAATAATTATAATCCTTTTAAGGCTGCTTTGGAGCTCGGCAGCTAGACTCAAGCAATTAGCCAGATGAAGAAGAAGAAGCCAGGCAGGTCTGTGACCTTCCCAGAGAGCGTGAGTAATGTGAGAGTCCTAAACATTCCCTTCCCTAAATCCTTACCCCTGGATTGTCTTTCCATAGGGCTCCACCCATTTTCCCACCGGCCACTGAAGGACAGGGAAGAGTCATGGCCAGAGGAAATCCAAGATTAGGCTGGAGGACAAGGCAGGAAACATGAGATCCAGGAGCCTTCAGGGGAGGAGCCCAAGGAAAAGGAGCTCCAGACAAGGAGCCTTGGGTGTTTCTCTTTCCAGCACTCCTCACTTATCCAGAGGAGCTACCTGCCATCTTTCTTCCTCTCTTTCCTCTTTCACTCACCTTCAAACACACTGTCTTATTTTAAACTTAGCTTCTTTGTTTCTTACTAACACTGAGTACTGGATCACCAGGAGCTATGTGTTCCAACAGAGCAGTGACATGGCGTGGCATATTACACTAGATAGAAAGATCTTTGGGGTAGATTTTTGAGTAAATTCCAGCTGTTGTGCACAACTGGTAGTCAGAAATGAGGAAACTAGGGAGCCACTGCCTTCTCCTCCAGGATAGTAGGATCCAGGACAGAGGACTCCTCTCTAGGATCCTATAATTCTAGAAAGCCACTCAAACTACCAAGCATGGAGAAGGATTGTCCCTGAAGACCACAGTCAACCAATATGGACTATGCTAAAAGGAGGTAACTAAAGAGGGAAATGTTATCATGTTTCCAGTGGAAACCACGTGGTGTAGCAAATACTGTGACCCTTCCTGGTAGATAACTGTAGAGGAAAAACTGAAAGAGCTAAAAGGCTCTGCCCATGGTCCCAAGGAGCCAGGACTGATCTTGATGAATACATAGGAAGAATAATTGTGATCAACACAGGTGTCACTTTGGCTTGGTCTTAAACACTCAAAGTGAAAATATAACTGAAATTATAAATAGTAATGGTAATTTTTAATGCATTTAGTATGGGGTCTACAGGATCTCACTACACAGGCAAGACTCATAGTGATTCTCCTGTTTTCAGCCACCCAAGCACTGGGATTACAGGTGTGTGCCACCATGCCCAGTCTCAATTGCTATCTCAGTGCACCCTGGGGACAAGGCTGGCATGGCATGCCAGGGGATTGAACCCCAGTCTCTACATCTGCCAAAGCAGGTGCTTAATCCACTGAGCTGTTTGGCTGGCCCCAGTAATGGTAATATTAAATCTAAACTTTAGCTAATTATAAAGAACAGAAGCCAGGCATGTTGTAATCCAGCACTCTGGAGGCTGAAGCAAGAAGATCACTGTGAGTTCAAAACAAGCCTGGGCTGTAGAGGAGAGTTCAAGGCCGGTCTGGACTTTATAGTACTTATTTCTTTAAAGACAGGGTCTCATTACTATAAAGACAAGATATAGCTCAGTGGTACAAGCACCTGCCTGGCAAGCCAAGGTCCTGAGTTTGATTCCCAATACCAAATAACAACAACAACAGTAATAATAAATGGACAGCTCAGAAAACTAGTACTCCTTTGTTGAAAAAAACAAACTATACTTATAAGAAGTACAGCAATGCCACCCAAAATATGGGATGGATTCCTACCACCTGTGTACTTACACTATTGTGGTAAGAGATTCTGACTTGTCTTACCAGCTAGAGGATAAGAGCAGGAATGAAATGGCCAGCCTCAAGCAGTGCCCAGTGGCTGTGTGGTAGAAATCAATGGCCCTGGTTGCCTGTGGGGTGGAAGGAAGCTGTGTGTTAGGGTACACTGAGTCCAGGCCAAAACCATAGATCAACAGCCAACCTCCCAGGCTGAAGACATCAACAGACCAGATCAGATTTTCACTGGTACTATCTCCTGGCCACCATCTTTATTCACAACAGGACTTTAAGACACACACAGTACATTGAATCTCTGATGAACTATATACAAGGAGCTCTAAGTGTGCAGGGCATTTCATTACTGAATTCAGAAGAACAAATGATGACAAAAGTCATTCTACAAAACTGAGTGGCTCTGGATATCCTCACAGCAGCATGGGGGAGACTGTGTCATTATGGAAACAGAACATTGTGTGTACGTTCCTGACAGATCTGCGATCGCATCCTCTGCATTGCACGATCTACATTCACACATCAGTGTAACATTGATGTAGGAGAATGAAACTTGCAACCTGAAAGTTACCTGGATGAGTTCATGTTCTCTAAAACCAAAGAATGAATTTTTTGAACAAATGGAGGTTAAGAGCAGAGTATTTACCAGGGGAAAGAAAGTTTCTGTCCAAGAAAGTGACAGAAGGGAGACCCAAGTGGATTGTCCAGGAAGCTGTTTCTTCCAGAGATTTTTATAGGGTAAAACCATGTAATGAGGTGAGTCTGAGGTAGAGAACATGGGAACTTGCTTTGGTGGGCATGAGGTGGGACAAAACTGTGGTCAACCAATAAGGTTATAAGCATCATCGCTCAGGTAAAATTGATTAAATCCAGGACCGAGTGGGGAAGCGAGTCATGTAGCAAGCAGGCATGAATATAAAACAGGAGTTTATCCAGTATCCTGTAGCAGCTTTCTCAAGGTGATAATCTATCCCAGGTGCTTAGCTTTAGAGAGGTAAGCATTCATTCTACGTTTGGTCTTTAGGTCTGGCCCACAGCAGAATTGTCTGTTTCTCTTATGACTGACAGATCTCTTGTCTTCCTTGTTGGCTCCTTGAGGGCCTATCCTTGTCTGGCTGCCTATAATATTTCTATCTAATTCAGATGCCTACAACGACCTCACACTCTGCCATAAACACTCACAACTGGCTGGCATGCTGCTTCTCTGGAAAAACCTGATGGGGAAGAAAGGTCCTCATTTTTCTGGTTGTTGGAATTATTGCACAATTCATTGCTCACTAGTGGTTGATATGTCTTTGCCCTCTTTTTCAAACCATTGGAAGATGGTGGTTCTTGAAAGATGGAATCAAATGCTCCTACATCTCCTTTATGTTGGTCAGGTCAAGACTCTTCCTCCCTGGCTAGGAAGGATCAGTGCCCCTCCTTAGTCTGAAGCAGTTACTGAAGTAGAAGGGACCAAAGTGTCAGGTGGGACGAGGCAGGGTAGAAAACATAAAACCAGCTGGAAGGGAGATAAAGAAATTGAGATTTTTAAAAATATGCTTTGAAGAAAAACTGTTACTTCAGAGCATAGCCCAGTTTACTTACTTTTTTCCTTCTCCCAAAACAGCAAACAGGGCAGCTCCCTTTCAGCTACAGATGGGTCTGTGTATTCCCTTTTTACTTAGAAATCATCCTCTCTCCCCAAGAACACACCACCCTTTTGGGATTTCCCACTAAGTATAAATAGACCATTATCTCCCTAGAGGTGGACTGTCCTCACCCACTAAGACTAGAACTAAGACAAGACTAAAGCTAGAGATGATCAAATTCCAAAGATTTTCAGGGCCCAAACACAAAAAATTCCTGTTTCCCAACTATATTGTGTCTCACCTCTCCAAGCACCTGCAATCTGCTCTGCACTGGGTGAGTGTGTTCTGTGTTTCTATCTATAACAAACCTTCTAATGTCTCTTAAAAAAATTACAATTACTGAATTTTTATTTTATGCTCCTACATTGTGTTTTATACATAAGTTAAGAGATTAATACATTTGAAAGAATGACTGTTTTGTTCATTTGGGGAGCATATAAAATCTATGGATGTAAATTTATGACATCAAAAACCCTGAAAGAGATGAGGACAAAAGTGTAAATGAGCCAACTAGGTATGTTATTAAAGTCAAAATACAAAAATAGTTGTATGATCAGGCAAGACTGGGCCCATTCAGGATGGTACGGCCATAGGCAAAAATCACTATATGAGAATTTTAAGATGTTGAACATAATTCCCTGTGACCACAAAGTACGTAGTTATAGAATAGATAGAAAAGGAAATGAGAAAGAAATTTAAATAATACTCTACCCAAAAAAAATTCACTGAACACAAGACAGTGTAAGAAAGAAGGATCAAAAAAACTCTAAGGCATTTAGAAAACAATAAAAAAAGTCTTTCTTTATCAGTGATTGCTTTGACACTGGGTGTAGTGACATGCACCTGTAATACCAGCACTTGGGAGGCTGGGGCAGGGCTATCTCCATGAGTTGCAGGCTAACCTGGGCTACTTAATGAGTACAAGACCAGAGTCAGGTACACAGTGAGACCTAATCTCAAAAACAAAACAAAACAAAACAAAAAAGTAATTACTTTAAATGTCAAAGGATTCAATCCCCCTGTGAAAAGAAAAAGATCAGAAGAGTAGACAAAAATCATACAATATAGCTATACAAACATAGAAAAATCAATTTAGATCCAAGGATATAAATACATTAAAAATAAAACATATAAAAAAGTTATGCCATGAAATTTTTAGATAAAAAAGAATGAGGATATACGAATATTGTTGCAGGCAGCTGAGTTAGATAGAAATATTATAGGCAGTCAGGTAGGGCCAGGCCCTCAAGGATACAGCTTGGAAGACAAGAGGCCTTTCAGCTGAGGGAGAGATAGGCACTCCTGCTATGGGCCAGACCTCAGGACAAGAGTAAACAAATGCAGCCGCAAACTTCCCTAGGAATGGGCATCAGGGATTGAAATTCTAAATAAGTATCAGTCATCTTGAAAAACCCAGGGGTTACTGACCCAACCCCTACAGGAGAAGCCTGCATTCTGTATTCAAGTCCTCTTGCTAGGTGACTCCTTTTTTCTATTTGATCCTGATTTAATCAATTTTACCTGAGCAATTAATCTTATTGGTGGACCGTAGTTTTCTGCCACCTCATGTATGAGTCCCTCTGTTTTCCACCTTAGACCCACCTCAGAAAAGATAGATTCCTTAGCAACTCACTCAGGTCCCCTTCTGTTCCTTTTTTGGACAGAAACTTTCCCTCAATCAGTATTCTACTCTTAATCTCTGTCATCCCTAAAATTCAGTCTTTGGTTTTTGAGAACACAAACTTGGCCCAGGTATCTTTCAGGTTAGGAGTTTCATTCCCCTACATAAATATGTGACAAAATAGGCCTTAAGTACAAAGGAAGGCTATAAAATCCTAAGAAACCATCATATATTAAATAAATTGCAATGAGAATATTCAATAATAATAAATATTTTTTGTTTGTTTGTTTTGTTTTTTTTCGGAACCGGGGATTGAACTCAGGCCCTAGCACTTTCCAGGGAAGTGCTTATTAATAATAAATATTTTTAATCAGATTGATATAGGACCTCTAGGTAACATAGGGAAATATTATAAATCCCAATCTGTTAGGGGTCCATGACATTGAGTTTGTGTTCCCCAAAATTGAAGTATGAATTCTAAAGAACAATGGAGGTTAAGAGAAGGAAAATTTATTGGAGAAAAATGCGGGGAATAGAAATAGGGTATAGAAACAGCTCCTGAGAGAGAGGAGGAGTCCCAAATGGGCTAATGAAGAGCTCATTTCTCACAGGCAGCTTTATAGAGCAAAAGCAAAGCAGGGTAGAACAGAGAATATAATTATGATCAGTCAGTACGGTTGCAAGTAGAGCTGCTTAGGTAATATTGATCCAGTGGGAAGCAGGTCATGTTGCAAGTGTACATGGATGACATCATTAACCTTGATGGACAGGCTATAGCTTTAGGATTAGTTTTAGTGGTATCCATGAATAGGGAAGGATGGCCCACTCCTAACAATGTAATGGTTTATGTATATGGGAAATCTCAAAAGAGTCGTAAAAATCATCTTAAATTTCCATTTATCCCTTAAGGACATATTTAAATTTATTTTACCTTTATTTAAATTTATTTTGACCTTTATCTTCTTCAGGTGCCTTCCAGCTAGGGTTGACTTGTTCTTCTTTTCTGTGCTGACTCCCTCCAGGGCCCATAATAGTTCTACCCTATTTAGCTGTCTATTATAAAAAGATAACTTTTCGAAATGTATGGAGCATATATAATCCAGCTACTCTGGAGGCTGAGGTGTGAAGATTGAAAGTCTGAGGCCAGTCTTTATAACTTAATCGAAACCCATCTTTACAACTTAAAGAATGAAAAAAAAAAAAGATCAAGTTGAAAGTTAGCAAGAAGAAATAATAATAAAGATTAAAGCAAAAATAAGTGAAAATGAACAGAAAATCAACAGGAAAAAGAAAAAGTTGTTTCTCTGAAGTGTCGATAAAATTGATATATAAGTTTGATATAAGATAAAGAGCAATAACTCAAATTACTAAAGTCAGAAATGAAAACAGGACTTTACAACAGTTTTGAAGTAAAAAGGATATACTCTCATTGTGAATAATATATACCAACAAATTGTTTAATTTACATAAAATGGGCAAGTTTAAAAACTTCCCCCAAGACTAAATCATGAAGAAATAGAAAATTAGACCTATAACTACTAAGGGAATTGATTCAGTAATAAAATAACTTCCTAACAAAGAAAACCCCCTGACCTGATGGTTTCACTGATGCATTCTAGCAAACAACTAAAGAAAACCAAGTCCCATATTAAATTCGAGTTGGAAGAGGCAAATCCAGTCTCAAAATGGAGCTAAAACTGCTGCCAGTCGCTCCCGGCCCTGGGAAGAGAAGGGCCGTGATCCAAAGGAGCCAGAGCAGTTGAGGAAGCTGTTTATTGGTGGTCTGAGTTTTGAGACTACTGATGATAGTTTAAGAGAACACTGAGAAATGGGTCACACTCATAGATTGTGTGGTAATGAGAGAGCCTCAAACAAAATGCTCCAGAGGCTCTGGTTTTGTGGCTTACCCTTGTGTTGAAGAGGTGGATGCAGCAGTGTGTGCTCGACCACCCACAGTTGATGGGCGCATAGTGGAGCCAAAGAGAGCTGTTTCTAGAGGGGATTCAGTAAAGCCTGGTGCCCACCTAACAGTGAAGAAAATTTTTGTTGGTGGCATTAAAGAAGATACAGAAGAATGTAATTTGAGAGACGACTTTGAAAAATATGTCAAGATTGAAACCATAGAAGTTATGGAAGACAGGCAGAGTGGGAAAAAGAGAGGATTTGCTTTTGTAACTTTTGATGATCATGACACAGTTGATAAAATTGTTGTTCAGAAATACCACACTATTAATTGGCATAATTGTGACGTGAAAAAGGCCCTTTCTAAACAAGAGATGCAGTCTGCTGGATCACAGAGAGGCCATGGAGGTGGATCTGGAAATGTTATGGGTCATGGAGGAAACTTTGGAGGTGAGGAGGGAATTTTGGCCATGGTGGAAACTTTGGTGGAAGAGGAGGTTATGGTGGTGGAGGAGGTGGCAGCAGAAGTAGTTATGGAGGAGGTGACAGTGGATATTATGGATTTGGAGGTGATGGTGGAAACCACAGTGGTGGTCCTTCTTACAATAGCAAAGGAGGGTTCGGTGGTGGTGGACCAGGATATGGAAACCAAGGTGGTGGAGGAGGATATGATGGTTACAATGAAGGAGGAAATTTCGGTAGTGGTAACTGTGGTGGTGGTGAAAACTATAATGATTTTGGAAATTATAATGGACAACAGCAGTCAAATTACGGACCCACGAAGGGAGGCAATTTTGGTGGAAGAAGCTCTGGCAGTCCCTACCGTGGTAGTTATGGATCCAGTGGCACAAGTGGTGAATATGGTAGAAGGTTTTAAAAACAACGAAAGGATGTGAGGGCGATCTGGCTGCGACATCTGCCACCCCATTGATCGCCAGGGTTGATTCAGCTGATCTGGCTGGCGAGGCGGGTGTCCCCTTCCTCCCACAATGATCCATGTGCGTCCCTCCCAAAGCTGCGCGCTCAGTCGAAGAGGACGACCACCCCCGATAGAGGAGGACTGTTCCTCGGTCAAGGGTATACGAGTAGCTGCGCTCCCCTGCTAGAACCTCCAAACAAGCTCTCTTAAAAACAACAGAAAAGGGCTACTGTTCTTAGCAGGAGAGAGAGTGAGGAGTTGCTAGGAAAGCTGCAAGTTACTCTAAGACAGCCATCTCAAATTCATTAGAGGAACTGAAAAATCTGCCACAGAAGGAATGGTGATCCATAGCAGCTTAAACAGGAAACCCTTCTGGCTTAGGACTGTCATAGCCACAGTTTGCAAAAAGTGCAGCTATTGATTAATGCACTGTAGTGTCAATTAGATGTACATTACTGAGGTCTTTTATCTGTTGTAGCTTTGTCTTTTTCTATCTTTTCGTTACATCAGGTATATTATGGTAGTGATACCAGGAATAAAAAATTAATAAATTTTTAACTTCAAAAAAAAAAAAAAAAAGAACTAATAGCAATCTTTCCTAACTTCTAAAACTTGAAGAGGAAGAAATACTTCATAACTCATTTTTTGATGGTATATATAAAAAATCCTAAAGATTCCACATCAAAAACGTCTGTTAAACTAATAAATGGATTCAGTAAAGTAAAAAAAAATATAGTCAACATAGAAAAATTAGCTTTATTGCTATTTACTAACAATGAATAAAAAAGGAAATGATAAAAATAATTGCATTTGTGATAATATGAAATAAACAAAACATTTAGGTCTTAACCAAGGAGATGAAAGATATGTACAAGGAAAGTATAAAAAATAAAGAAAATTAGAAAGACATAAATGAATAGAAACACATCCCTTGTTCATGAATTGAAAGACAATATTGTGAAGATATCAATATTTTGCAACACAATCTACAGATTCAATCAATCTGTTTCAAACGCCCAATGATTTTGTTCTTGTGGAAGTAAAAGAACTCATTCTAAAACGTGAATGTAATCTCAGGGGACCACAACTAGACAAAACTTTGTTAAAAAAAAAAAGAGGAAGAAGAAGAAAATTAAAGGGCTCATACTTTGTGATTTCAGAATTTTCTACTAAATATGCAAAGTAGTATGGTACTGACATATAAGAGACATATAGATGTGCACAATAGAATGGCACAAAATAAACCCTTACATGCATGGCCAAATGATTGTGTGTGTGTGTGTGTGTGTGTGTGTGTGTGTGTGTGTGTGTGTCTTTGTTATGGGGAATTGAACTCAGGACCTTACGCTTACCAGGCAAGCACTTATTCTACTGAGCTATCTCCCCAGTGCAACCAAATGATTTTTGACAAGGCTGCTGAGAGCATTCTGTGAGGAAAAAATAGTCTTTCCAACAAATGGTTCTGGTGCAAGGGCCTGCGTTCAATCCCTGGTTCTGGAAAAAAAAAAAAAAGTTCTGGAAAAACTGTGTGTCCATCTGCAAAAGAGCAAAGTCAGACCCTTATATAAGACATACACAAACATTAACTGAAAATAAATCAAATAATCACATAAAGACCTTAGAAGAAAACAAAGGGGGAAAGCTGCATGACATTAAATTTGGCAATGGTTTTTCAAATCAAAGGCACAGGCAACAATAGAAAACTTGGGAAATCAGACTCCCTGGAGTTCACAGAAATTTTTTAAAATATGTGCATCTTAGTTACTTTTCTAGTTGTTGAGGTAAAATACGTGACACCCAAATTTAAAGAAGGGTTTACTTCAACTCAGTTTGTAGAGATTTCAGTTCATAGTTGGATGTTTCCATGACAGGGTGGCATGGTAGAGCGGCATTGCAGCGGAGAAATAGTCCATGCACAGCGAGTAGAGGCAGTGGAGTAGTAAACGGTATCAGTAAGCCGGCCTCCACTCTCTCCCTCTATATTTCATCTAGGCTATAAGGCTATATATAGGGTCCATTCACACCCAAGGTTGAATTTTCATTTTCCATACCCCAAACTATGCTAAGTGTATTTTGTTATCCAACAGCCTTAATCCCAGTCTCATGCACCCTAGATCTGGCTATGCCCCAACAGCTCCTTATGAGCATATGATGGGGAGAGTTCTAGATTCAAGTCATAACAGTGTGCATCAAAAGCCAGTACTGAATATGCAATTGATAGAATAGAAACATTTGTAGAAATAATATTGCTGATAAGAGATGAATATCTGAAATATATCGTAAATTCCTAAAACTCAATCTAGAAATCTGATACAAAAAGGGCAAATGATTTGAATAGATAATTATCCTAAGAAGATAATCAAATAGCTAATAAGTACTTGAAAACAGCCTCATCATTAATTATTAGAGGCTTATACATCAAAACTACAATAAGGTACCACCTTACACCCATTAGAATGGCTACTATCAAAAAGCAGAAAATGACAAGTGTTGGGAAGGGTGGGGAAAATGGATACATTTAAGCACTTTTAGTGGGCCACTGAAATGGTACAGTCACTGTGTAAATAGTGCATAATTAGAATTAGAAGTAGAATTCCTAATGGTGGTCTCTCAACAAAATTACACTTGTCACAGGATCTAACAGTTTTTGGTATATAGCCAAACAATGGAGAACAGACTGGAGGAGATTATGGTTTTTTTTTTTTTTTTTTTTTTTTTTTTTTTTTTTTTTTTTTTTTTTTTTTTTTTTTTTTTTTTTTTTTTTTTTTTTTTTTTTTTTTTTTTTTTTTTTTTTGTCTTCTTTGAGACAGGGTCTCACTGTGCAGTTCAGGCTGGCCTTAAGCTCACTTTGTAGCTCAGGCTGGTCTCGAACTCACAACAATCCTCCTGCCTCAGCCTCCCTAGTGCTGGGATTACAGGCATGCGCCACCACGCCCGGCGGAGATTATGTTTTGTTCACAACAGTATTCACAGTTACTAAACTATGGAGCATCCCAAGTGTCCACTGATAGAAGAGTAGATGAACAAAATGCAGTATATACATGCAGTGGGATATTGTCCATCCTAGAAACAGCAAAAGATTCCTTTCCTTTCCTTTCCTTTCCTTTCCTTTCCTTTCCTTTCCTTTCCTTTCCTTTCCTTTCCTTTCCTTTCCTTTCCTTTCCTTTTCTTTCCTTTCTTTGTTAGGGAAGGGTCTACAGGATGTTCAGGGTCTCACTCATAGTGATCCACCTCTTTACAGTGTCCTAAGAGCTAGGATTACAGGCATACACCACCACTCCCAGTCTCAATTGCTGTCTCAGCATGCCCTATGGGTGCGGCGGGCATAGCATGCCTCAGGAATTGAACTCCCAGCCCCTGTGCCTGCGTGCAGGTGTTTTAATCCACTGAGTTATTTGGCCAGCCCATATTACATGTATTTTAGCATAACAAAATGTATACAAAGAGTAATTGTTATGAATGATGAAGAAGAAAAAGTATGTAATCAGAAACAAAACATGACCAAATATTGAAAGACAAATGAACCAGTAAATTGTCAGGATTCATTCAACTACTACTTCTTAAAAGAAAATGATTGATTAAAAAATTTTTCACTGAGGAGGATGTTACTCTTGACATTGAGATGGCTCCAGCCCTGTTTTCAGTCTTCTTATTCAACCAGAAACCCAGATACCAAAGCAATTCTGCTGCAGCCCCTGTCCTGGGTCACTGTTGACTCAAATTAGAATTTTATTGATCAAAGTTAACACTCTGTCCACACATTATAACTACCCTCAAAGAGATAATAGATAGCATTATTGGTCACAATATAAAGACATTTTACAAATCTTTAGTTCACAAAATACATATTGTAAAGTATATAAAAACAAAAGTATAAAAAAGTATCATCTGATCTGGCAAAGAGTGTTTGAGGAAAAAAATGTATCTTCAGGACTCAATTTAAAAAAAAAGTGTTTGGGCTTTGGAGTCAGGTAAGCCTGCATCCAGACCCTTTCTCTGACACTCGACAGCTGTGCAATCAGGGGGAAGTTACTGAGGCAGCCAGAGTTATTTTCTTTATCTGAAAAGTTGGTAGATAATAATTTCCAATTTGTATGTTTATTTATTTATTTGGTACAGGGTCTCACTATGCAGCTTGGACTTGTAGTGATTCTCCTGTCTCAGCCTTCCCAGCACTGGGACTACAGGTGCGTGGTACCACGCCCAGTTCCAGGGCCCGCATGGGATAAGGTACCCTGGGATTGAACCTGGGTCCTTGCACTTGCTTAGCAGGCACTTAGACCTCTGAACTATCTCCTCAGTGCGGTATTTCCTATTTGGAAACAACTGTAATGGAAAGAAAATCTGCTATGTCCACATACCGAAAGATGTATTCGGCAATGTAAAGGAATGAAGCACTGATGTTGTTATGAAGGGGACCAAACTGAAAAAAAAAATTATGTTAAATGAAAGAAACAAGATACAAAAGACGATGAGATCATAAACTGTATGATTCCATTCATATGAAATATCAAGAAAAGGCAAAATTATATAGCCAGATGTGAAATTATTAGTTGTATAAGGTTAGAAGTAGAAATAGGGGCTAAATGTAAATGAACTGGCAGGAATGAAAATGTTCTAAAATGGAATGTGGGGACAAGTGTGTTATGGAGTAAAGTTACTAGGAATGACTGAATTACATACCTGAATAGATTAATTCTACTTCATGTCAAGTTATATTTTTAAAAAAGCTAAAATGGATCCTGGTCATCAGCTTGCAATCATCTGTGATAAAAAGAATTGTGATAAAAGTAAAAAAGATCTAATCCCATTCATAGTTCATGTTTTTTTCTTAATTTAATTGAAGAACAAATAGCAATGAGAATTTCAAATCAAATTAGTAGGACAGATTCAATAATTAATACATTGCATATTGTTTTCGTAGCGGTTTTTTGTTGTAAAAGGTGCATACATGACATTCTGTTTACAAACACTATTAGAGCAGATGCCTCTAATCAATGAATTAAGAGAATGTAGCTGTACATTTATCTTTTTTTAAAAGCTGAATTATAGTACAGTTTCAATAATTAATACTTTTGACATTGTTATCTGCCTAGTGCTTATCCATAGTACAAAAAGCAGACAGAATATCCTGTCCAGAGCCGGGCGTGGTGGCGCAGGCCTGTAATCCCAGCACTTGGGAGGCTGAGGCAGGAGGATTGTTGTGAGTTCGAGACCAGCCTGAGCTACAAAGTGAGCTTAAGGCCAGCCTGAGCTGCATAGTGAGACCCTGCCTCAAAAAGACAAAAAAAAAAAAAAAAAAAAAAAAAAAAAAAAAAAAAAAAAAAAAAAAAAAA
>PVKA01045250.1:0-15648 GCA_004027165.1 Ctenomys sociabilis
TTTTTGTTTTTTTTTTTTTTTTTTTTTTTTTTTTTTTTTTTTTTTTTTTTTTTGTCTTTTTGAGACAGGGTCTTACTATGCAGTTTAGGCTGGCCTTAAGCTGATTTTGTAGCTCAGGCTGGCCTTGAACTCAACAATCCTCCTGCCTCAGCCTCCCGAGTGCTGGGATTACAGGCCTGCGCCACCACGCCCGGTTTATAATCTTTTTCTTGAGTCAGTAAAGTATGTGAATGACAGAAACCAAAGATAATGTCAATAGAAATATTTACTACTACTGTACTTAAGTCCAGGTGTATATAACATGTATGCAGAATTTCAGCTTGAGTCTTCTTTTTAAATGGTGACTGCATGTAAACTGTAAACTTTTTTTTAACAGAAATGTATTTTATTTACTCTGTAGAAAATTTAAGTTTCTGAATGTGGCAAAATCTACTTTTTAAAAAGAATATTTCTCAGAAAAAGTAATATATTTTGTGCATCATTTGTACAATTACAAAATCATGCTATGTGATCCTCATAACATTATTATTTCCATTCTATAGATAATGATTTCCATTTTCTATAGAAAGCTAAAAGCCAAGATGCAGGCATCTCCTCAAAGTCTCATAGTGGGATAGGACAAAGCAGTGATCAAACCCACATGTTCCCTAAGATAAGGTTGCAGATGGATATATGTTTGAGTTACACATGAACACAAAGTGAAACAAAGGTAGTGTTACGATATGATGTCGGAAAGTACAAGCAGTGGCACGCTGTATACACATTCTGGGAGGAGCAGCTCAAGCATCGCTTCCAAGCATGCTTGGCTGCTGTGTGTGCCTAACAACAGGGTGGCAGGTGACCACTTGTGAAGGCACTTGGTTTTGTGGCACAAATGTTTTAAGGAGAAGAGTAGGATGCTGTCATTTTCAGTTTTGAAGAGAGAGGAAAAACCTTTTTCATCATGGTAATTCACTATCAACATAGATCAGTGGCCTTCTGTTTTACTTTTTCTTTACGCAGATTTAAACCTGACTTTACTACAGTATGTAGCTGCTAGATAGAGACTTGGGTTAGCCAAGAGATCATCTCAAACTGAGATAATACTTATATTCAGAAACCAAAAGATAATACTTGTATTCAGAAAATAAACCTAGTAAAGACTGGTAAGAATTATTTTCAATTTTGCATGAAATTTTGTGTTCAGATTTGGACCCTTTAGATTTACCTTACCGTAGTAAACAAGCACCCAAGAGAGGGGCTTGACAGTAATGGAATGCCTGTGCCTGTCTTGTGAGCATACTTTTCAGTCTGACAAATTTGTTTACAACTGTGAAAGTTCTGTATTATCAATGTTAATAAAAGAGATGTCTCCTAAATAGGATACAAAGAGACTTTCAAGAAAAGGCACCAAAGATCCTAGCAGTACAGGGATCAGATAGGGTGAAAGGAAGAGGAAGAGGAATTGGCACAGCTTAAAGGTTTCACACCTACCAGTGCTGTAATATAAGGATATTAAGTAGACTGTATTTATGAATTATGGCTGCTCTTGAATTAGTTGTGAGATCTAGAAAAATAAGTCTAGTAATATGTTTCAAAATAAATCCATAAGTATGCTTTAGTTTGGTATGTTTTACTTATAATTAATGGTTTGGGTCAGCAAAGAGTTTTCTTTTTTAGTACAATATAGAATTAGAAAGTCACATTATTTTGTAGATATAGTAAGGTTTTTTTTTTTTTAAGCTTGATTGGCTTTACTGATAGTATGTGAACAATTTTGTGTTTAATATACAAGATGTGATCAAAATAGATGATGAATATTTAAAAATAATAATCTCTAATTAGAGATATTAACACTAATCCTCCTCAGTATAGTCCTGTTCACTTTGAACACACTTACACAACATTTGTGCCACTTTCTAAAGCAGTTCTTGAAACTTCCTAAGTTTCAAGTCCTAAGACACACTTCAGAAGTGTCTCTATAAGGTCTGATCAAAAGCAGGAGAACGTTGCTGCTGTCATTCAAGATGAAGCAAGCTTGTGAAAACACAGTGTGTTCTCAGCCACCTGGCCCACTGGATCTGGCATTGAGTGACTTTTGGCTCTTTCTCAAAATCAAAGTGATGGTGAAAGGTAAACATTGTAAGTAAATTCAGGACATTGAGGCAGCCGCAACAGTGTGACTAAAGATGTGAAAGGGGGCTTCCAGGACTGCTGGAGACAGTGATGAGAGTGAGGGGATAAGTATGTTTGAAATAAGAGAGAATACTTTGAAGAGGGATTAATAGCCACATATCTTTTACTGTAATAAATTAAAATGTTTTATAACCTTCTCTGTAGTTTTTAATTACCCTCCATCAATTTTCAAGTTATATTCCAGAGGTTCTGATTATTGAATCTTCCAAACAATCTCAGAATTTGTATTACATTTAAATTTCCTAGTAATTGTAGTTGACTGCCAGGTTTGTCAACTCTAGCCCACTTTTAGACTGAAAGGTGGACCTCCCTGTTGGAAAAAAAGAAATTGTAAAGAGTAACAGGAGGAAGCAAAAGAGAAAGAAAAGCAGAAATGGGAAATTACCAAGAAAGAAACATCAGAATTAAAAGCAAAAAGTTCTAAATCTTCCCTCAGAAGATTACATTTTTCCCTCGAATCTGTTTACTTTGTCTTTTCTTTGTAAATTTACCCTATTTTATTTTAAGGGGTGGTTTTTAATGAAATCTCTGAAAACAAAGTGCTTTTAATAGTGTCATCTAACATTTGTGGTAATGAGCTCAGTTATGTGGAAACCTGTTGCTACAAGATCAGCAAGTGCAGGCATCTTACACTCCATGGTACAATAGTATCCTCCCATTATAGTTAAAAATTTGAAGTGAATAGTTTAGAATTTTGAGCTATTACAAAGCTCAAAATTTTAATTCTTGACTTCTATCATTTCCATTCTTCAGCTTTTCTATCACTAATTCATGAGTTTGGTCAGCTAACTGTGTTAGTAAGCTTTCTGCCGCTGTGACAAATGAAGATTAGCTTATGAAGAAAAAAGGTTTATTTTGACTCATAATTTTAAAGGCTCTCAGCCATGATTGGCCTGGCACACTGCTTTGGGCTTCTGATGGATGTGCCAGGTGACCATGGCAGGGAGTCTGGTGCAGAAAGCTGCTCTGCTCGTAGTCTGGAAGTGAAAGAGACAGAGAAGGGAGCTGGGGTCCTCCATAACCCAAGATCCCATTATGTCCCACCCTGAAAGGTTTCCACTCTGGAACCTCTTCAGCCAGTCTGGGGACCGAGCCTTTAACACTTGGGCTTTTGGAGGACACTTTTCCACACTATAGCAGCAATCCACCTGAAATCTCCCTCTTGTCCAGTATTATAGGCAGTTGCTAGCTCCGTCCCTGCACACCTACAGGGGACCTTGGTGCTGGGGATGTGAGCCAGCGGTGGAGCGCTTGCCTCATTTGGGCAAGGCCCCGGGTTCAGTCTCCAGTTCTCTAACATAAATTAATAAATTGAATTTTTTTTAAGTATGGGAAGTCTTTTGATTCAAACAAGAGAATGGTGTGAAATTTCTGACTAGAAAGAGTGCTGAAATTTACAGCATCAGACGTCCTGCACTTTCGCCTCTTGGTTTTACCCGTGTTTGCCATATGCAGCTCTAGCAAGTCAACAAAAAAGACTTGCCCTCCCCTAGGAATCCATCTGCACATGTGACACCGCAGTGGTGTAACTGGATTAGATGATGAGCATTATACAAATTGCAGAAGAAAATAGTTTCCAATTTAAGATAGAGCATTAAGAAAAAGTTCAGTAGTATATTGGTTTACTCTAGTGTCTACTTCTAATTATAAATTAACTGAATTTAAAAACGAAATTGATGATGTGGTATAACCAGTGGTCAGGCTGGTGGCACTGATGGTTTTGAAGTTCAGCTATGGGATTAGGCCAAATCTGTTTTAGGCTTTAGAGTGCTGAGATAATTATGCCAAACTGGTCTTGATTTAGAACTTAGTGAAAATGAAAAGTCTCACCATGAGAGCCTTTTATACCTCTTTAAAATTAAACAGGATTGTCTGCTTACTATACCTATAAGTATATATGTTACAGTATTCCCAATTATGTATATATTAATAATATATAATTCTTTTCATTTTCATGTACTTTCTCAGCATTCATAGAAAAACCTCCATACCCACCAAGTCAGGCTCAAGCAGTTCTGCAAAACAGTCCCCCCGAAGAGTACTCCTATAAGAAATCAATAAGAAACCTGTTTAAAAATATTCCTTTTGTCCTTCTGTTGATCTCTTATGGTAAGTAGTCTCACATTTTCTTTGAAGTCACTTTAAAGCTCTGAGCCCTGTAAATTCTTTTCATGTAATACAGTGGTTTGAATCTTAATGAGATTAGTTTGTGAACTCTGCAGCACAACCACAAACTTATATTTTTCACGAAAAGCAAAAATGCTAAGATAGATTTTTTTTTGGTGTGTTTTAAAATACAACAGAAAAACAGATCTTAAATAGAGAAATGCTCTTTTGTGAGTTCTTGTAGTGTGTGTTAGCCCATTTATGACTGGATTTATGGCTGCTGGGAACATGGGAAATGTCAGCAGTTCCTTTCTTTGACTATCCACAGCTGATATTTTGACTGCTGCAACAAAACTAGACATAAAGAGCCGGTCAGATAGTTCAGTGGACTAAAGCACCTGCTTAGGCAGGTGTAGCGACCGGGTTTTGACCTGGTGTGCTGAGATCCCCCCCCCCCACACACACACTGAGATAGGGATTGAGACTGGGTGTGGTGGTGCATACCTATAATCCTAGTGCTTGAGAGGCTGAAAACAGGAGGATCACCATGAGTCCGATCTGTGTAGTGAGATCCTGTAGACACTGTACTAAATACATTAAAAAATGGACATGAGGGAGCTCAATAATCCCAGCCCTAACTTAAAAAGTTATTGTCCTCTTAGATCTTTAAGGGGAACTGACAGGTATTTATCCTCACTTCTAGCTCTGTAACCCTGAGACAGAGCTTGTTTGTGCTTGTATAGGTATGAACATACTTAGTCCTCCTCAGAGTTTGCTCATGGTTTTGGGCTCTCTCACATTAACCTGTCCCCCAGGACCCCATTTCTGTCCCGAGGAGTCAGTCACTGCTGTCCCATTCTTTGCACATGTTCCCGCATGTGCACCTTAGTATGTCATGTTTTAAAGTTGTAACAAATAATGTTACAATTTGAACTCAAAATTCTTTCCCCTAGATTAGCATTTCTTTTTAGTAGGTGTTGTCAGCCACAAAAGTAGAATCTCAGCTCCTCTGGACCCATCAAGTTTGTCCAAGTCCCTTAGCTCAAAGGGTCACCAGCTTTTGACACTTGTGCTTGGTCTGTTTCCCCCATTTTTTTCCCTGGAATATTTTAAAGCCAGTCTCAGATGTTATATCATCTCGTCCTTGAATACTTTTATTTTGTTAGCAATCTCCTTGTCTCGCTAAACCAAAATTCAAAACCAGGAAGCAGAGAAAATGCACTGGCTCACATGATCTGTGACATGAAACTTATCTGAGGTTGTTGTTGAAGATGACCCTCCGTGTTCCCCACATGAAGTTCTTCTTCAGCCAAGGGTGGAAGCGGTGCCTGCCGTGTCTGGTGTGGAGACGCTGCCCTTGTAAATACCTTCTTTCCAGTCTCTGTAATTTGGTGCCGTTGCTGAGGTCCAATAACAACCTGGGGAGAAAGGAAAGTGGGCAGTGAAGAAAAAGGCTCAGAAACCCAGTGGGGTTAGGAGGGAGAAGAGTGTATCTTCTCACCCAGAGCAAATCAGTAGCCTTTGTTTATGCAGGAGTGACTACAGGAACTTTATACAAAATCAGCAGGTGTGACTTTTCATCTGTGAGAAATAATTTAAATTTTGATCATTATGAGTATGAGCTATGAGTAGACATGGAACTTAACCATGGTTCTTTCTGTTCTGTTTCTGCCTTTCTGAAATGCTCAGCCCTGGGGAGGGAGGGCACTTTCTCACTGCAAGATCTTGACTCTAAACTTCCTCATTATTGTTGAATGTTCTTGGTTTAGGCTTGGCCCTTTCGGCAGGCTTACAGGGTAGGAGGCAAGGAGTCAGTCTCTGAAGGAACGTTACACAACTATGTTATGCCAAGATGCTGGGGGATTAGTTATATGCTTTCCTCCATGCAAATCTTAAGCCTAAGAGCCTCCAGGGGGTCCGTGGAGACACATCCAAGCCAATTCAGACCACACATCTGTGTGAGGCCCTGATTTGTGGATTTTCTAAGCCCGAAGTGACTTTGGCAGAGGTCAAGCGATGGATGGCTCTCCACATGCTTTTATTCCTTTGACCCTTTCTGCATGTTTACACAGGCATAGGGTATAGCATTAGTTCCACTACCACTGGATGGGGAATTTCTTGGCCTTTTACTCTTTACCAAAAGCATAATATTTCAGAAGAGGTTATGCCACACCTATTGGGCAAATACTTGTCCCCTTCTGTGCTTTGTATTCTGTATATTGGTTGCAGCAGTCATACAGATTAATCTGGATCAGGAATAGCACTCCTAGGACAGTTTTTCCAGAATTATTTATACAATGTCTAAAACTCAGGAACAAAATGAACTAAGACAAGTTTGTTTTATTTTTTGAAGACAGGCCATTTATTTATTTATTTATTTATGGTTTTCTTCAGACAGAGTCTTACTGTGTTGTTCAGGCGTCGAGCCCCTAACGTAGCCCAGGCTAGCCTTGAAGTCGCAGCAGTTCTCCTGCTCAGCTTCCAAAGTTCTGGGATTGCTGGTGTGCACCATCATGCCCGGCAAGGCCAGGCCGTGTAGAGAAAAAATTTCTTATGCCAGCTGTTGCCATTTTCTGTCTGAGATGTAGACCATACCATCCTTGAGATTCAGACCATGAAACCTGACTACAATAAGGCTTCATCCAAATGCTTGCCATCTTCCCTGGTTTCTGGGCTGGATTACAGATCCTAGGGGTTGTGGTGTAGTCGTGTGCTTGGCCCTGGCCAGCAGCCCTTGGGAGTGTATCTGTCCAGGTGCATCCTGAGCTCCACAGAAGCTGAATAGCGGCTGACGAAGGCCAGGGCCTGCAGGGCAGACTTTCTCCTGCAATCTTGCGTAGTTAGCAGTTGTGATAAAACTTGGCTAATGTTGACATTCCTGGGAGAGAAGGACCAATAAAGAAAGGACAATAAAGAAAATAGTTTTGGTGAATAACCAAATGAGGGACTCCCTTTCAGCTATCAGGATCTATAAAGCCAGGATAATTGAGATACCAGATGCAGTGAGGCATAGGTGGTAAATTGCTGGCACAGAGCAAAGAGCACAGGTCTACATGTGTGTCCTTTGTTAGAGCTTAGGTCACACTGCAGCGGTGAGCCCTGCCAGAAACTGTTTAGTTGCTTAACACATGACAGTGTTTCCTGCCATGCTTCATGTTCTGTATCAGTTGGCAGCATGGTTCTGCTCACGAGTCTGACATCTCTACAGGTTCCCACTTCCACAGTTACCAAGGTGTAGGAAGTGTAATCTTGATTACATTTAAAGTCACACAGCCATGCCTGAAGAAAGAAAACTAGCCCATTCACAAACTTATCCAATGACATGCTCCACAAAAATATGTGACAACTTGATGTTTGGCAGAAGAGAACTTAATTAGTAAATTATTCTAGGGGAGTTGACCATATGATATGGGGAATGTAAGGTAGACTTAAGAGATCTTCTCCTTCATGTCATGTGTAAAAATGAATTGCAGGGGATTAGAGCTCAGACTTTTGTAAAACTCAGAACTTAAATGTTTTAGGAACAAATAAAACAGAAGGTCTTTAAATTCTTAAGGACTTTTAATGCAGTTAACATAAATCCTAAAGAAAAATATTAATAAACACAATTGCATCAAGTAATAGTCTTTTCTAAAAAGATACCATTAAAAAATGTAAAAAAGCAGTAGGCTGTGAAAAAGTAACTGCAGCATATATAACTGACAGAGGACTAGTATCCTAACACAAAAATTATCTGCAGATCAACTAAATAATAGAAATCATTCTGAGAAAAGCAGAGGATGTTCATGCGTGTATGAGGGCATTGTTCATACTTTATGCTCAATCATACTAGTAATAAAGGAATATATACATCAGAGCCAGAGTAATATAGACTATGTTATGCATGTTCAGATTGCCACAAAACAAAACAAAATCCTAAAAATCTGATCAAGACAAATTTGATGAAGATATAAAGCTATGGAAACTCTGCTAGTAGTTATAAATGGATACAGTTACCTTAAAAAGTGGTTTGATTACCAAAAAGTAGTTCTCCTGGATATATTCTTGAAGAAACCCTTGTATGTAAGAAACGAAACAATACTCATTGCAATTTTATTTCAAATAATAAAAAAACTGGGGAGGGAACCTAGATGTCTGTTGATAGAAGTAGAGATAACTATATCTAAAAATATTTGCACAGTGAAATGAACAGAGAAAACTAGTGAACTAGAATGAAAAGTATCAACACAGGTAGAGCTTAAATCCATAGTAGTTATACCATAAGAGCAAGTTAGAAATGGATTAAGTAATATCCATTTGTATAGTTATTAATTGTCTTAGTGCATATATAGTAATACATAAAATTATACACTATAAGATCAAGTTAGGGTTTACTTTTGGGAAAGAAGAGAAGAATAGGGTTGGAGAAGTTCTAAAAATCGAATCTGAGGAAAAAAATGACAGAACATTAATGTTTGGCAAAGCGGGGTGATGAGGGCTGGCCAAATAGCTCAGGGATTGAAGTGCCCACAAGCAGGTGCAGGGGCTGGGGGTTCAATCCCTGGGCCTGCTATGCTGGTCCCACCCCCAGGATGCACTGAGACAGCAATTGAGACTGGGTATGATGGCGGGAGCCTGTAATCTCAGCTCTTGGGAGGCTGTAAACAGGTGGTATGAGTCCAATTTAGTAGTGAGGCCCTGAATACTCTGTAGACCCTTCCCTAAAATACAAAAAAAAAAAAAAAAAAGCTGGGTGTTGAGTAAGGTTATTTGTTACTTTGTTCACTGTAGTGTTTGTGAGTGTCCTATGAGAAAGAGACACAGAGAAATTGTACTTAAGTCTTAATTAGGTTACAAAGTGCACCAAAATTCATACAATACATGCAGATATACATTAGAGTTTAAACTTGCTCAGATGATTCTTGCTATTATTTTTCTCTTTTAAAATATTCTTAGCCGGGTGTGGTGGCGCATGCCTGTAATCCCAGCACTCGGGAGGCTGAGGCAGGAGGATTGTTGTGAGTTCGAGACCAGCCTGAGCTACAAAGTGAGCTTAAGGCCAGCCTGAACTGCATAGTGAGACCCTGTCTCAAAAAGACAAAAAAAAAAAAAAAAAAAATTCTTGCATTAATATTGGCTTATATAACAAATTGCTCTCTAAATCTAATACAAAGCTAATTTCTTTGAAACAGATTCTGTTATGCTTCTAACATTCATTGGCTGTATGTACTGCGGGTACTCAGGAAATAATATCCATCATTTGACCAGTCACCATGTAGTGGTTTATGTGGGATATAATTTGTGGTCAGTATATCTGAATCTAAATAATAATAGTCGGATGACAGAACTCTGGCTATAGTGGACCACTTTGTTTTGCTGTAACAAAGTATCTAAGGTTGAAAACTTCATGAAGAAAGGAGGTCTGTTTAACCTCCTCAGTTTTGGAGGCTGATAGCCCAAGGTCAGGTGGCTGCGGGTGGTGAGGCCCTTGCTATGTCTCAACTTGGGAGAGAGGCAGATGGGAAATGGCCATGTGCTCAGAAGCCAGCACGTAGGGCAGCTTGCTTTGTAACAGCTCCTGAGAGACCACTGTCAGTCGCTTCTGTGGATGGTGCCCCTAGGACCTAGTGACCTGGCTCTAGGCTGCACCGTCCCCTCAGTACCCCCCCCACACACACTGGGGAAAGTTTGCAGCACATGATCCTTGGGGGACACACCCAGATCATGGCACAGTCCCTCATAAATTTAGTGTTAACTTAATCAGTACACCTGATCCTAAGGTAATGGCAGTGGTTACTAAAAAACAAACAAAAAAGTATATTGTATTTTCACAACTGTTGCATAGCACTCCAGGTCACTTGGCGAACTGATAAATTCTATATATATGTATATAATTTTTTCTTTATTATAGGTATTATGACTGGAGCATTTTATTCAGTCTCAACATTATTAAACCAAATGATACTGACATATTATAAGGTAAGCTTCTGCTTTTATCGTGTTGTACCCACTGCCAAGATTTTTCTTTACTCCATGTAATTCTTGTTAGTGTAATCATAAGATTATAATCTTACTGATGTAAGGTTTACTTTTGTTTTAAATGAGAACACATTTGTGAAACAAAATTTCATCAAAATGAAAGAGTTGTGGAGTAAGGCAGTGCCCCTGTTGAACTGAGACAGCGATTGAGACTGGTCATGGTGGTGCACGCCTACAATCCAGCACTTGGGAGGCTGTAAATAGGACAGTTACTACAAGTCTGATCTAGTAGTGAGACCCTGAACACCCTGTAGACCTTTCCTTAAAATACGGGAAAAAAAAAAAGAAAGAAAGACATTCTGAAAGTGGAGGAGAGAATAGGTATCTCAGTTAATTTTTACTCATTGCTGGGACAAATACCAGATGCTCAAAATGAAGGAAGGAAAGGTTTATTTAGCTCACAAGTTACTGGAGAGTTCAGTGCATAATCCGCTGGCTCCAAGACAAACAGCAGCAGTTCAGGGAGATCAGAGCTCCTCCAAAGTGGTGTGCCCCTGAAGGTCAAGCTCCTCTGAAGACTGGGGCTTCTCCACGGAAGTGGGGCAGGGCAGCAGGAAACCCGGCAGAGTCGCAGGAAGCCTTTCTCAATTCCTGGGCCCTGCCCACTTGCTCGGCTGGGCCCCCACACTGAGAACTGCCATAGCTGATTCAGCCAAGTTGACACAAAGTGTCAATTAACACAATGGTCTTTCTAGGCAGAGAAGGGCAGAAGCAGAGACAAGGACCAGAATGGGCTGCTGGTCACACTGCCACTTGGCTTAGGAGGCCCTTGCACTGGCTCTCCTGGGCTGTTTTCAAGTTAACTGTGATTTTGTGGCACCTGAAAGAGGTGATTCCATTCTGGATTGATCTGGCCTCTTGGAGCTAAATCCAAAGCAGTGGTCACCCATAATTTCTATACATTTAGTTGAATTCCTAAAGCTTTGATAGATTATTTTTTTAACCTCTGGTGGCATTGGGGATTAAAGCCAGAGCCTTTGTACTGTAATGGCCATAGATTGAATATATTGCCCATGGAACACCAAATTAAAAAGGAATTACAGAACATTTTACTAATTAACCAGTGACCTATGTGCTCTCCACCCCACCTGGGAAGACACAAAAGGCCCAGTTCTTTGTTCCCTACCTGCCTGCTTTTATAGTTTCTTTGTTGCTACAGCCACTGGGCAGGAATGTAGTGCCCCCTATATCTATAGGTTGTGGGGGTCACAGCAGGAGTTTTGTGATGCTCCTATATTCTGTAGGTGGGAGGTCTTGGGCAGAAGGATTTAAGCAGGGGCAAATGGTCTGTCTGTATTTTATTGCCCTAAATGATTCCTATCTCCTGCTTATCTCTTAAATGTCTGTGAAGCTCTGACAGGGAAGGGTAGGAGTGAGGAATGGGGTAATTATGCTAGATGCCAGCGCTTACAGTACTGAGCTGCACCCCTAGTCCTTTTTATTTTTTGAGATAGGAATTTACTAAGTTGCTAGGTGGAACTTGAATTTGCAATCCTCCTTCAACTCATCCAGCTGAAGGCCATTTCATTGTCATCTGACAGTGCTGTTTTGTTTTGTTTGAAGTACAGTATTGATTATATGGAAAAAGGTGAACCATTTCAAAGGAATCAGCATAAATATGAAGAAGCAAATACCAAGTTCTGATTGGCTTTTCTGCTCCTAAAAGATGAAGGGAATTGTACTGTGTAAAGCTCTTTTCAGACATTTGTAAATTACTTAAGACACCTAACAAAAATGGTACTTTTGGGCCAGTGAGATCGCTCAGCAGTCTTTAGGCACTGAGTCTTCCTGCCGTGCACCATACGCTGCCAGAGCCTTCCCCGCTGTGTGAAGGGACGGCCTTTGCGGCTCTGTGTCTGATCAGCTTCTCGTGTGCGTGCTTTCCAGGATCAAGAAGTGAATGCTGGGAGGATCGGGCTCACACTGGTGGTGGCTGGAATGCTGGGCTCCATTCTGTGTGGCTTGTGGCTGGACTACACCAAAACATACAAGTGAGTGGCAGGACACAAGTGTGCAGTGTGTAGCCAGAGGTTTGAATTCTAGCACTTACTTTTTTATCTTAAGGGATTTAAAATGTTAGTATTTTTGCAGGTTCCTTTAGTGAATGTTTCAATAATCTACATATTGTTTTATTTTCTCTCTCTTTTTTTTTTTTTTTTGGCACTGAGGACTGAATTCATGGTCTTGTGCTTGCCAGGCAAGTGCTTATGCTGCTGAGCTACCTCCCCTGATGTTATGTTTTATTTTATTAGTCATAATTACTTCAGCTTTGTGAACGTACATACCTTATGAACCTTTTCCTCTCTAACAATACCCGTGTATACTTCTTTAGGAGGCAGTACATCTGTGTTTTGTAAAAAAACTTTTCTGAGAAACCTTTGACTTTTGAAACACTTGATCTTGCCTTCTTTTTTGTGTGGACATAAAAACAAAAAGTTTGTTCTTAAAAAAATTACTGTTGATTATTAAATTCTTAATTTTTTTTTTCTTGTGGAACGGGGGCTTGAACTCAGACCCTTGCACTTGCCAGGGAAGCACTTATTCCACTGAGCCATCTCCCCGGCCATTAAATTCTTTTTTTATAAAAATTTTTGACCAAACTAAAAAAGAGAACTACAGGCCAAACTCCCTCATGAACATAGGTGCTAAAATCCTCAGTAAAATCCTAGCAAATAGAGTACGGCAAATCATCAAGAATATCATGCACCATGACCAGGTAGGATTCATCCCAGAGAGGCAAGGAAGGTTCAATATTCGTAAATCTATAAATGTAATACACTGTATCAATACAGCCAAAACGGAAAAGCACATGATTGGGCCAGGGAGATGGCTCATTGGAATTGATATTTCCCTGGCAAGCGCAAGGGCCTGAGTTCGATCCCCAGGTCTACCAAAATAAATAAATAAATAAAAAATAAAAACCACATGATCATCTCAATGCAGAAAAGGCTTTTGACGAAGTCCAACACTCATTCATGTTCAGAGCCCTACAAAAAATTGGAATAGAAGTCTTCTACTTTAATCTGATAAAAGCTGTCTATGACAACCCAATGGTTAATATAATTCTAAATGGGGAAAAACTGAAATCTTTTACTCTCAGATCTCGTACAAGACAAGGATGTCCTCTATCACTCCTCCTATTCAATATAGTTCTGGAGTCATTAGCTAGAGCCATTAGAGAAGAAGGAGAAATAAAAGGAATAAGAATAGGTAAAGAAGAAGTTAAATTATCATTCTTTGCAGATGACATGATACTTTACTTGGAAGACCCAAAAAACTCTACCAAAAAGCTACTAGAATTTATACACAAATTCAGTAGCATAGCAGGATACAAAGTCAATACCCAAAAGCCAATAGCAGCATTCTTCTATGCAGATAACAAACTGAGAGAGAAACTATAGACACAATACCTTTTACAATAGCATCACAGAAAATGAAATACCTTGGAATTCATCTAACTAAAGAAGTTAAAGATATTTTCACAGAAAATTATAGTACTCTGAAAAAAGAGATCATAGAGGATTTCAGAAAATGGAAAGATTTACCCTGCTCCTGGATAGGAAGAACCAACATCTTAAAGATGGCCATACTCCCAAAATTGTTGTATAGATTCAATGCAATCCCTGTCAAACTACGAACATACCTCCCAGACCTAGAGAAATCATTTCTACAATTTATTTGGAACCAGAAAAGACCTAGAATAGCAAAGGCAATCCTGGCCAACAAAGGCAAGGTAGGAGGCATTACAATTCCTGACTTGAAATTATACTACAAAGCTACTGTGATAAAAATCAGCATGGTATTGGCAACAAAATACACCTGAGGATCAGTAGAATAGACTAGAAGATGCAGAGGCCTCTACAAACACACTCAACCACTTGATCTTCAACAGAGGGGCCAAATACGCTTACTCGAAGAAAGATAGCCTTTTTAACAAATGGTGCTGGAAAAATTGGCTCTCTGAATCCTGAAAACTAAAACTTGACCCAGGTCTATCACCATGCACTAAGCTAAAGTCAAAGTGGGTTAAAGATCTAAACATTAAAGCAGAAACACTAAATCTCCTGAAAAAGAAAGGAGGAACTCTTGAAGACAGGGGTAGACAAAGAGTCCATGAACAAAAATCAAATTGCATGGTTAATACTTGAAAGAATTAACAACTGGGACCACCTCTTATTGAGAAGTTTTTGCATGCCAATAGAAATTACCAACAAAATGAAAAGACAACCCACAAATTTTGAAAAAATCCTACCTCATAAGCACTCAGACAGAGGTCTGCTGTCTAGAATTCATAAAGAACTAAAAAGCATTAGGGCCTCTAAATTTAAAGACCCAATCCAGAAATGGAGGGGATTGAAGATGAAAACACACTTCTCAGAGGACGAAATTAAAGAAGCAAATATATGAAAAATGCTCCACATCACTAACCATCCGTGAAATGCAAATTAAAACAGCACTGAGATACCATCTCCAGAAAGAATGGCTATCATAAAGAAATCAACCAACAACAAATGTTGGAGAGGTTGTGGGGAAAAGGGAACCCTTCTGCACTGCTGGTGGGAGTGTAGACTGGTGCAACCATTATGGAAGTCAGTGTGGAGAGTCCTTAAAAAACTAGGGCTGGAAATCCCATTCAAGCCAGGTATCCCCTTTCTGGGAATTTTCCTGGAGGAACTGAAAACGTCATATCATAGTGATATATGTGTCCTATGTTCATAGCAGCACAATTTGTGATTGCCAAATCTTGGAAACAACCAAGATGCCCGTCACATGGGGAATGGTTGAAAAAGATGTGGTATCTTTATACAGTGGAGTATTACTCAGCTGTAAAGAATGATAAATTCGAAGCCTTCATATTTAAGTGGATGCCACTTGAACATATACTCATAAGTGAAATAAACCAGACCCACATGTGTAAATATCATATAGTCTCCCTAGTATAAGAACTCAAAAGAAAAAAAATACAAATAGAAAGGTATAACACAATTAAAAGTGAGAACTTGAGGATTGGACAATGAGAGGGCAAGGAGAAAAACTGGGAAACATGACCAGGCAAAGCCATACATTTATATGCACAAGATGGGCAAGGCAGTGATCCTGAGAAACATCAGCAGGTTTTTGAAACTAGCAGTTAATTGGTAAGATTCTCACCCTGACTAACTATACATGCTGATATCTGTGAACCAAGCAACTGCACTGAAGATAGCAATGTGTAATAGAAGGGTCACGCTTGGAATGCTTGTCATTCTGGTCTTCTAAATATCATATAGTCTTCTTGTCATGACATTCCAAGTATTACTATACTGCCTTTTAAATAAGTTTTTTTTTTTTTTTTTTTTTTTAAATAAA
>PVKA01045251.1:0-15649 GCA_004027165.1 Ctenomys sociabilis
AAAAAAAAAAAAAAAAAAAAAAAAAAAAAAAAAATTAGCTGATTAATTAAAAAATAAAACAAAAGATGTATAAATACTTCATCCTTTTGAGACTAAAGAGAAGAAGGAGACACAACTGGCATGTTAATTTTTTTTTAAGAGAGCATTTCACTATGTATTTCAGGCTGGCCTTGAACTCACTATGTAGCCCAGAATGGCCTCAAACTCACGATGATCCTCCTGCCTCAGCTTCCTGAGTGCTGGGATTAAGGTGCACATGCTGATATGTTAATTGACTGGAATGTGAACATCATACAACACACACAGGAGCTGTGTTGCTACGAGTATGATAACGATAACGACAGTGTTTGGAGCATACAGCAGAAAAGCTCTCAAGTCCTTCTGTGTCTCAACTCAAGTAAGCCGCACGTCGACTCTTGAGGGCTATCATCCCCAGTTTTACTAGTGATGGAATTGAGACACGGAAAGGTCAGGTTACTCACCCAAAATCCCACAAGTAGAAAGGGGTTGGGCTGGCTTCAAACCCAGGTTGCCTGAGGTTTGGGCCTGCACTCTTAACTACTACGCCATGTGTAGAAGATGCTGGAACTTTCTCTGATGTTTGTACCTCGCATCTCTTTTTAGGTTTTCCAGTGTTACTGACCTTTTGATCCTTCTCTTCATCTTGTTGTCATGTTTTCATTGACCTGAATTTGGGACAAGATCCTGTAGGTTTTTGTCTTTTCTTACAAGTTCATATTTGATCCATGGGAGTTTTGCTTTCACAAATTAAAAGTAGTATCCACCCTCTTCCAGTTCTACTGCTTTCTACTCCAATTTAGCTCTTAACAGTGCTTCCTGTGGGCTGCAGTCACAGCCCTCTCTCTTCTCGCCTCCAGCTTCTCCATGCTCAGCCATCACAACTCTGTTACCCCAGGACCAAGTAAGTGAAGCTCATGGGCGGGGGTCTTTAGAGCACAAACAAGCTAAGTCGTTAGGCTAAAGTCTGGCCTATGGCAATTTTCTGAAACCTTTGGCCTTTTGTTCTCCCCACACCTCACAGGTAGGCTCTCATACTGATAAGTTAGGCAACAATGGTTAACCACCTAGAGCTCTGAAGACAGTGGAAGAAGCAGGTGAAGAAGTGCAACTCAGAGGGACAGAAAGTGGGACAGAGATGGCCATGGCTTAGGAAGAAGGAAAAATGGGCAGCTATTGTTTAATGGGTAAGGAGTTTCAGTTTTGCAAGATGAACAGGGTTCTGGAGATGGATGACGGTAGACAGCACAACATGTAAATGCATGTGTACCACTGTACCAGAAGCTTTAAATGACTAAGATGGTAAATTTCATACTACATATGGTTTTTTTTTTTTTTTTTTTGGTTATTTTTAACCACAGTTTGAAAAGGAAGATCCTTTGCCAGTGTTAGCCTTGTGGATGAGTCATGGCCAATGGTTGACCAAGGTGATCTCTGTGAAAGCCTGATACTTAAAGATCATCTAGATTTTAGGCAAAAAATTGGAAAGCTTCTATTTTAGACCAGTGAGTCCCAGTAGCGCCTCAAATGTGAGTCGCAGTTCACATTTGCACAGGTAATCGTATCATTTGATCTTAAATACTAGTTTGTGAAGTAGGAGGCATAGCTGTCATTGTTACCCTAACTTCCAATTTGGGGCACTTGGAACTCAGATGCATCATTAAATGACATGTGTCTGGTCTCAACCTGGCCAGTGGCGGTGGAACTTGCATTAATGACAACTGTTCAGTGCTTTCCTAAATCTGATTTGCAACTTCTGTTCTGGAAAATAGCGTTAGAAAATCCATAATGGATTAGACGGTCAGCTTGAGACTAGGTATGAGAAGGAATGTGAGCCATGGGATGGCGTCAAGAATGAGAACGTGCCTTGTCATCCCTTCTCTAGCGGGAAACCCTCGTGGGACAAATCGGGGTAGTTTTTCTTTTGGTGTGAAAATCACTTTGTGATTTCTCCCTGGTGTAAGGGAGAGATCATGCTTTGCAAGGGCACTTCCTTGTTTCTGGTGGAATAATCTGGTGCATGAGATTGCTTCTAAAAGAGCCACGTGGGTGTGTGTGGGAGATGAAACAGGACTGGCCCTGAGGGAAAAGTCATCAAAGTTGGTTGATGGGTACTCTGGGGCTCAGCACACCCACTGTTGCCTCTCTGTAAAGTTAAAAATAGAAATTCTCTGAACTCTCTGGGAATACAGGCCTGTACCACCACATGCAGTAACAGTGCCTGGCAAAGACTAAGTAATGTTGATAGAGACTTTTCAGGACCACCTGCCCTACATTCTGTTCCAAAGCTGACCTGACTTTGGAAGTCCATTTTCTTCTCAGGTAGCACCTATTAATAAGTAATTCCCTATAATACCTGCACATCTATAATCCCAGCACTTGGAAGATGAGGCAGGAGGATTGCTGCAAATTCAACAAACCCCCGGGCTACTTAGTCAGTGCAAAGACAGCCCAAAGAACAATGAGAACATATCTCAAAAAACTAAAACAACAAAACAGAAAACCCCAAACCCAAAAGTAAAATCAGAAATCACTGAACCAGAATTCCAAAGGACGGGCTGTGGTGACGGCTTAAAAACATCATGGTGTACCAGGTGTGGCAGTGCACGCCTGTGATCCAGCTCTCTTGGAGGCTGAGGCCGGAAGGTTGAAAATTTTGAGCTCCATTTGGGCAATTTAGTGACTCAACAAGATCTTAACTCAAAAAAGAAACAAAACAAAATGAAATGAAAAAAAAAAGTTGGGGACATAGTTCAGTGTGAAAGTGCCGTGTTCCATCTCCAGTTACGGCCCACCACCCCCAAAAGATCATATTGTGACTATCTGTAGGCAGGAACAAGAAGCAAGGACAGTTTTCTGTTCTTTCTGCCAAGAAGAGTTTTTAGAGTTGGATAAGATTTATTTTTCTTGGATCACAGAGGAAAAGCAAGGAAATCACCCATGATTGATTCTAAGTCAGACTAATTTAGTAAACCTTACAGGAACCTCCAATCATTTCTATTTTCATTTACTGATTAGTGGCACGGCCTGTAGGTCACAGACGGCTTGGGTTCAGATTCAGTCTTTACTGCTCCAGCTGTGTGACTATGAACAAACTGCCTAATTACTCTATTTCTCACATCCTCAGCCATAAAATAGGAATAACAAGTTTTTTAAAAAAAATAAAAACTTACAGAATGATTGTCAGACTTAGAAAATAAAAATATAGGATGCCCAAATATTATATGGGACATCTTCTACTAAAAATTGTTTTCTTCTTATATGAAATTTCAATTAAACTGGTTGTCCCGTGTTTTTGCTAGCAACCCTACTTTATAGGCCCATTGAGAGAATTATGCTTCACAATCCACACTTAACTCTCGGAACAGTGCTTGGTGTAGTGTGAGTAGCTTGTCTCCTGTCCTTTACTCTGGCTCTCCTAAAAAGTTTTCCAAGTATTTTCCTTGGAAATTTATAGTTTAATCACTGAAGCAGGGATCTCAGAGTAAATTAAATTGATACAATTTAATTATTCAAAGTCAAATATTCTCTATAATTAGTAACAGAAGAAAAATTATCTTCTGGCTTCTGTCATGAAAGTTTGTTTTGTTAAGGGCCAGGAAATTATACTACACTGTCCTTCATTCACCTTCATTTAATGGAAAGAGACCATGGAAGAGAAAGGTAATTAATATTAGTTCCAGACAATACTTATTGATGTTTTCATTCCAAGTACATTTTCCTAATGCACTTACATTGCATTTTTGTTTTCCTTAGGAAAAAATTAATTTATAGTCCCTGAATACACATTAATTAAGAGTGGAGAGGTGAAAAGGAAAAATCACAATTTGATAGCCAATGGAGGTTGGTAGAAGTTGGGAACAAAACACAAAAGACAGACTCTACTTTCTGCAGCTAACTAGCAGTTCCTGTGGAATCACAAGGAATTGGCTACTCATGCCCTGCTCCCAGCATGACAAGGATGGCAAACGCAGGACAGTTGCCATGGCACCAGGCTTTGTTTCTAATGAACACGTTTGCAAGGAAATCATGAACTAAAGTCACCTACGGAAGGTACACGACACAAAGCTGTGTTTGCAGCACAGAAATCTGATGGCTGCCAGATCTTTGGTTTATAAACTGATGGTATGATTCTCTGTTTCTTTCTTTTTTTTCCTCTGTTGTTGTTGACTCATGACCACTGAAGATTAACTGTACTAAGGCTGGAGATGGACATAAACAAGATCTGTAGAAAGTAAAGAGGGAAGTTCTGAATACAGCAAGTTGGGAGAACAGGAGCTTCTTGTTTAAGTTTTAGGTACAAGGCAGCATCCTTCTTAATAATAGAAATAAATATTGAATATTCTTGAGGAAGAAAATGTACTTGTTAATCTCTCCATTTTCATTGTAACAGATAAAAGAGGAGCATACACACACACACACACACACACACACACACACACACACACACACACACAGAAAGTCAAAGATTCCATGTAATACAAAAACTACCTTTACTTGGTAAGTCGGTTTCCGTATATTTCTAAACAGTGCCAGCAGTGTATTTATTTTCCTAACATGATCCATGGATCCATCCCTGTCTGCTTTTCTTTGACTTGTCACACCTGTCCTGGGTAGGCACAGCCATGACTTCAGTGACCAACTAAATCTATGTCAGTCCATTTCTCAAAAATTCTGTTTACTTTCTCTTTCGTGCTACAGAAGCACTTTAACAATATATGCTCTCATTTTTTGATCAACATAAAGGAAAAAGGCTGCTTAATTTGGGGGTGAAAAGCCTTAGTTTTGGCTTGCAAGCAGATGGTCATTTAGTCCCGTGGAGCCAGCTTCCCCCCCACTGTATGAAACGCTCCAGGGATTGCTTCGCAGTTCTGGTGTAGTTGTCAAAAACGAACCTGAATTGAAGGCAGTTGTAAAGTAATCAAATAACATTGTTGAAGGAAGGAAGGAAGGAAGAAAGAAAGAAAGGAAGAAAGAGAGAGAGAGAGAAAGAAAGAGAAAGAAAAAGCCAGCACAACTTTTGTTAGGGCTCGTGCCTTGTCTTAAGAGGAACTTGCCAAACTTGATTATTTGCTTTCTGAGTTTTAACAGCTCCCTCTCTGGGAGACAACAGAGGAGGAAATGAAATCCAATATTTGGCTCTTCAGACCCTGCTGGTATCAGTCTCCTAGGAAAAGCAAGGGAAGCGCACACTCACCACTGTCACGAACTTCAGCTCCTTGGCTTGAGCGCCTCTGTCGGGCCAGAGGCCAAGCAGGAGCAGGAGGCTGAGGCCGAGGCTGGCCCGGGTGCGGCTGCCAAGCGGGGCAGCTCTCATGCTGGGCAGTGCTGATTCTGGCAGGAGTCAGGGTGTTGCTCACACTTCAGAAGCCTTTAGAGAAGGAAGCAAGCTCTTTAATCAAGGGATTGACAGGGAAGGAGGAGCCAGCCATGCATAAATAATAAAAATTCCAGGAAGCTAGGAGCAGAGCTTGGCATATAAATAATGCCATGTAATTTCTGAGTTCCAGATCGCAATCTCGTCTGTTTCAGCAAGAACTCAGAGGCTCAGAAAATGGAAGCCGTTGCTCAGTGTCCCAAAGCATGAAGGCAGATGTTTATTTTCTTGTTTTTAGTTTATCTTTTTTCCTCCAATCTTCAGCACTGAACCCAGGGTTTTGTGCTGGGTCACACACCCTGTCCTTTATATTTCTTTTAAATTTTGAAACAGAGTCTCATTAATTTGCCCAGGTGGGACTCAAACTTTTTTCAGCTTCTCATGTGCTGGGATTATATTTCCTTTATATTTTCTTTAGATGAATGTCATGAAGCATTGGCTGTGTGGGTGGCACTTTGGAAAGGATTAAACCCTGACATTAGAAGTCATAGTCAAACAAAATTTATACTTTTGGAAATCCACAATTCTTAGAAAAGGTTGGGCGTGATGGTGCATGCCTGCAATCTCAGCATTCAGGAGGCAGGAAGATTACCATGTGTTCAAGGCCAGCCTGAACTGCATTGTGAGTTCAAGTCCAGTCTAAACTACATGGGGTGACCCTGTCTCAACAACCAAACAACCGAACAAAGCAAAACAGAACAACTCCTCCCCCATAATTCTAAGAAGAGAAATCTGAAAGAAATGACCATGTAGTGGTATATTTGGGGCCTTTTTTCATTACCAAATACAGTATCCAGTTTTTAAAAATCTCTTATTTACTTAATAATGATGTTTAAAAATTGAAGAGTGGATCAGCCAAATAGCTCAGTGGATTAAAGTGCCTGCAAGCAGACACAGGGACCAGAGGTTTGATCCTCAGGCCTGCATGCAGGTCCCTCTAGGGGCGCGCTGAGATGGCAATTGAGACTGGGTATTAATGATGTACACCTTGTAATCCCAGCTCTTGGGAGGCTATAAATAGGCAGATCATTATGAGTCCGATCTAGTAGTGAGACCCTGAACACCCTGTAGACCCTTCTTTAAACTACAAAAAAAAAAAAAAAAAAAAAATTGAAGAGAAAAAAAGTAAGAACAAGTTTATGCTGAAGACTTTAGTCACATGTTAAGATACTTGTGAATCACTTGTGCTGTCTCAAAATTAGGACTCAGAGTCTCTCTCCAAATCTGACACAAGTTAAAATACCAAGAAAGCAACCAAGCCCACAAGCCCGTTATCAGTCAGCAGCCTTGGCCATCAGCCTTTCCTTCCGGTGAGGCACGCATTGGCCTCCCCAGCTGTGATCTCACTGGGGACGCTACAAAGGAAGATGATCTGGACTGATGGAATTTTGCTTTCCATTTTTTCCAGACTATGAGTCCCATCCTAGGTTAAAATAATACAGACCTGAAGGTGCACTCTGAGATTTTTGTAGGAGTTTTGGGCAGAGCTGCTGCCTCTGGGGCAGCAGGACCACATGGTTTTCCCATAACCTATTTCCTGGTACCTTACACCTACCCAAGTCCAGCGGTGCCTGTTGTGATGGTGGCACGCTGTGTGTGGGAGAGCCATATTGGGCAACATGAGAAAAATCAGCACACATGTGCTAGGTCACACACTCAAAGGGCGAGTGAGCTTCTCTTTGCCAATACATTTTCCTCTGGCCTGTCCCTACTGTGATTTTCAGTGAGTGGGATTCTTGAGGAGAGGAGTACAAGGGAAAGGAAATGAAGATTGAAAGGTTGTCCAGCCCAGACAGACACAAAGTTGCCACACTAAGGTCTTTGTGTTTGCCAGGAGACCTGAGAAGGGGCACTCCATCAGCTGGTTCCAGTTCCCAGACTTCCTTGGGGTCACTGCCCTTCAGTGGTACCAAATGCCTAACCCTATTGAGTGTGTTCTTCCCTTCTTTTTAAGCCTTCTTCCCTGTTTTTTCTATCTCATTCCTTGTCTCACCTTTGTATTGAGGCCTAAAATTATTTTAGCTACAGCCCGGGCATTTTTGTTCTGTCTCTAACCTGCCTGTGCTGTACCGCACGGTTGGACAAACCTTACCAACCCAGACCCTGCTTTCTCTTGGATGTCTCTTCTGGACTCTTCTAACCCTACAAGGAAGAGCAACAGCAATAGTGAAGGTTCTCTGAGAAAGCAGACAAGAGCTGCTTGATTTGTCTATTTATTTGTTACAGGGTCTAGCTACACAGCCAGCATGGCATGTGGTACTAGGGATCAAACCCAGATCCTCGTGTTTGCCCGGCAGGCATTTACACCACTGAGCTGTCTCCACAGCCCACAAGCGCTGCTTGAATTGGCTACAGCTCCACTCATTCTGACTTTCAGCTGAACAAGTGGTGGGTGTCTGTTCCTCAGGGATGATCACTGAGGTAAGGGCAGGAGTAGAACCGAGACACACAGTTGGAGTCTTGGTAAAACTGGCTGCTATAAAATTCAGTTTGAAAAGCCCCTAACCCAGACAAGACTCAGTTTAGAATCCTCTTAGTGGGGCTGGGAAGATGGCTCAGTAGAATAAGTGCTTCCTTGGCAAGTGCAAGGGTCTGAGTGCAATCCCCGGTTCTGCCAAAAAAAAAAAAAAAAAAAAAAAATGTGAAAAAAGAATCCTCTTAGTTGTCTTGAGGAAGAATTATGGGTCTTCTGGGATAAATACATGGCATTCCTGGTTACAGTAACATCAAAAGCGAGACTTGGTAAAAGGCTGAGATGTTCTCGTCGAAGAGTGAAGGGCGCCCGAGCTTGCTGGCTGAATCACTTAGTAGAACTCAGGGGCTGTATCGCCAGTGTTTCCTCCTGGTACTTTTTTTTTTTTTTTCCATATGTCAAGTACTCAGCCTCTAATTATCGTGGTGTTAAAAAGCTCTATAATTGGAGGGGGCTGAGTTTTTTGTAAAGCAGACTCCCAGACAGAGATTGAGATGTAGGAGGTTTATTAGGGAGTGCTTTTGGATCAATACCAGCAGGAGGAAGAAAAGCAAGCAGGTCTGGGTGGAGCAGCAAGCCAGACTGCCAGGGAGAGCGTTAATCATGGCCTCAGCAGACCCGCTGGGTGTTCTGCAGGGGGAAGGGCTTAGCACTGTCTCAGTTGGTGCAGGGAGCCGGAGCTTTTCATCTGAGTTGGCCAGCTAGTCACTGCGTGCAGCCTGCCTCCGACTGGAAGTGTGACCAGGGTAAGGTGACAAAGTTCTCAAGTGAGTCGCCAATGAGTAAGGTCCAGCTACTTTCTAAGGGTGGGGAGAGAGGGTTAATGTGCTTTAGTTCCGGAGGATGCCTTGGATGATGTAACAAAGTATCCATGACAATGAACAAATCCCTATAGGGAAAGAAGCAATGATCCTTGGTAGGTCAAGGGCTGTAAAAGTGCTACGTGTGCCTCTGAAAGAGTCTGGATGGCAACTGAGAGACAAAAATAGGTACCTGGCCGCTCACCAAGTGGAAAGGCTGTGTTTTACTTGTCTGTGTTCCCTTTGCTCTTTACAAGTATATTATTTGGCTCTCAGGGCCTTGTGGACTACTGGGCATGCCTCGGGACAGTGGAAATGAAGGCCAAGCATTGAATCAGAACCCTGGTATCACACAAGCTTCTCTGAAGCAAAATCGAATGTAAGAGAGGTTCGAAAGAAAAGTTCTCTGCCATTACGAGGCGATGTGCATGAGTATATACTGTCTCCAAAGTGAATTTAATTCCTGTATATCAGAGACATATACTATAAAGAAAATTATCCCCTGAATCCATTGATATGTGTATATGGGAGAGTTGCCTCTGGTATAAAATAACTATTTTATTGTTTTCTATTTAGAAAAATAGCTGGGCACTGTGGCATACTCCTGTCATCCCAGCACTCAGGAGGCTGAGGCAGGATTGCTATGAGTTCAAGGCCAGCCGGGTCTATACAAAGAGTTCAAAGGCAGCCTGAACTGCACAGTGAAACCCTGTTTGAAAAAGACAAACAAATTTAGACAAATATTCCTCAATATAGCCAATGACTATGTTGCTATACTGTTGGGATATCATTAAAGTTAGATGTGTATTCCTAGGGAATTCATGCACGGTATTAATACTTTCAAAGGTAAAAAAAAATGTCACAAATTTTATCTCTATTTTTTAAACACAAAATGGAAAAAAAAGCTTTACAGTGAAATTCTACTATATAAGTGACTATTTTTAAGTACAATACTATTTGACCATAAAAAGGAACAAAATAGCCAGACATGGTGGGACACACCTGCAATCTCAGTACCTGGGTGGCTGAGGCAAGAGGACCCCTGTGAGTTCACGGCCAACCTGGGCTTGAGTGAGTTCAAGTCCAACTTGAATACATACTGAGACCCTGTCTCAAAACAAAGCAAAAATAAACAAAGGAGTTACAACATGGGTGAACTTTCAAAATATTATGTTAAGTGAAAGAAGTTAGCAATAAAAGACCACGTGTGTTATTATTCCATTTGTATTAAATATTTAAAGTAGGTAAATCTCAGAAGATAGCAGCAGCATAGAGGAAACGATTTGGGGCAGTGTAATTAGTAAGCTGTGTTCTCTTTTTAAACTGCCAAAAATATCTTAATTGTGAGATTAATTGTGGCCATACTTGCATAACTCTGAATGTATTAAAAACCATTAATTGCACATTTTATATTTTACATTGCATACTTTACATGGAGGAATTTTATGACATGGATTATATCTCAAAACTCTTATAAAATAATACACAATCAACATTATAATAACCTCATCAGAAATAAAAGCTACATCTTTGTTATACAGGTCTTGCTCTATCTTGGTCTTAATCATCCAGCAGAAAAGTATAAAAATGAGGTATATAATGTGGGGCCATAATAATAAGTTGAGCTGTAAATGGCTACAGTGAACAACTTCTTCAGATAACTCACTATTATCGTGGACTGCTGGACTGTGTTGGATTGTGTCGCTGAGTTCAGGCACCTCTAATGGTTTAATGACAATGGAGTGCCCATCTTTGACAGGTCTAGACAAAAAAAGGGGGCTACAAAGGAAGAGCCATGATGTGTTTGTATAAACAGTACAGTTAGGATAAATATGCCGTGCTTCTGCATAATTCTATGAGAAGCAAGACTTGCACTATTAGTGGTTGG
This sequence comes from Ctenomys sociabilis, assembly GCA_004027165.1. Taxonomy (NCBI): domain Eukaryota; kingdom Metazoa; phylum Chordata; class Mammalia; order Rodentia; family Ctenomyidae; genus Ctenomys; species Ctenomys sociabilis. The sequence goes on from PVKA01045251.1 coordinate 10,557, forward strand.
ACAAGGTATTATGTCGGCTTCTAGTTCTATGGACAACCACTAGGAAAATAACAAGGTAGAAAGTATTAATTATTGAAACTGTGCTATAATTCAGCTTTTAAAAAATAAGATAAGTATACAGCTACACTCTCTTAATTCACTGATTAGATAGATCTGCTATAATAGTGTCTGTAAGTATAATATCATGAGTGCACCTTGTACGATACCAAACCATTACAAAAACAGTTTGCAATGTATTAATTATTGAATCTGTCCTGTTAATTTGAAAAAAAAACATTATAATATACAATGTGAAGATAATAGATATAGATCCTTAATAAGTAAGCACATTCATTGTATGCTTCATTATATCTATGTCAACACCAGTATATATATATATATTTTTAATTTATTTTTTCATTTTTTGTATTTCAGTGAGGGTCTAGAGGGTCTACAGGGTAGATATACAGGATCAGAGTGATCTGCCTGTTTATGGCCTACCAAAGAGCTGGGATTACGGGTGTGCGCCACCACGCCCAGTCTCAATTGCCTTCTCAGGGTGATTGAGGGGCAGAGCTGGCAGAGCAGGCCAGGGATCGAACCCCTGCCACTGCATCTGCCTAAGCAGGTGCTTTAATCCGCTGAACTATTTGATCAGCCTGCCAGTGGATATTTTGATTGAACAAGTTCGGAAACCACAAATCCAGATTAATACATAAACACCTAGAATATAAAAGTTATTTATCTGAACCAAATGGACACAAACCTGGTGGCTTGAAAGGACGCACAGCGGTCACCTCCCATTTTCTCTGCTTCAGGAACCAGGTGCAGCTTGCAGGGAGCTCTGCCTAGTTTCGCCCAGGGCTATAGCTCAGTGCCCAGTGGGCCGGGGGCATTTCCTAGTTTGCCTGGTGGCTGTGGCCAGCAGGGGGTCCTCAGTTTCTTCCCATCTGGGTTCCTACAATATGGGGGCTTTGTTCATCAAAGTGAATAAACAGAGCGGTGAGGAGAAAAACAACCATGACCATCTTTTCCATGCTTATGAAACTTTATCATGTGCAAAGCTCACCTGGAAAGCTTAATAAAATAGGTTCCTGGTGACCCAGCAGACAGCTCAGCGGACTAAGCACCTGCTTAGGCAGATGCAGAGACTGGGGTTTGATCCCCAGCATACCATGTTGGCCCCACCCCTGGGGTTCACCGAGACAGTGATTGAGACTGTGTATGGTAGTGTGCACCTGTAATCCCAGTGCTTAGGAGGCTGAAAACAGGAAGATCACTACGAGTACACTTTTAAATGTATTTAGTACATTTTTTTAATGTACTAAATACATTTAAAAAAAAGATTCCTGGGCTTCCTTCCCACAAGTTCTGACTCAGTAGCTTCAGATAAGTCACAGTACCCTTTCCAAGACTCAATAACTCCAGAAGCATGAGGGGAAAACTCAGTCTCAGTCTTCCCTTTATTTAAAACATTGATCATTCACTAATCATGGATTGTTTAACATGAAGTTTTATTCTTGAAAATATTGCATTTAAAATACTGCTTATTTTGATTACGAGATTTTTGACATCCCTGGAATTTTGTGCCCAAGATGAATTATGTCACTCCCTTTTCTCTAATTCCCAGCCATCCCTCTGAGTATCGGGCTTCTTTTTCCTTTGCAGGCGAAATGACCCACTTTTCTCTACAAGGAAATTCAGGGTTGGGTGAGGTAGGACCAGCCTTCCAGCCTTCAATGACTACTGAGGTTCCAGGACAGAAAGAACCAGTACTTTGATCTATTTGTTTTTAGACTGAACAGAGTTGGCTTTAGGCTATTCTTTGAACTTTCATATCTTGCCTAGGGCCATCCCCTCATAAACCTTACTGTTTGCAACAAAATACTCCTTCCCAGGCAGGAGCAACTAACCAGAGAATGGTGCTAATGGTGAAGTTATCAAGGAGCTGAGGGGAGCAAAGATAGGGTCCAGTGTTTCTGAAATCATCAGAAATAGGCTTTGGTTGTTATGTCTCAGTGGAAAATAGTTGCACTTTTCTTACCAGAGTCCATCTAATACCTCATTTTGAGGATCTGATTAATGGTACAATCAGCCAAATATTGTCGTATAAATGTTTCAACTTTAGTACAACCTTTAATTTTTTTTTTTTTTAAGTTTTATTTGTGTAGAGCCGGCAGAATAGCTCAGTGGATTAAAGCACCTGTAAGCAAGTGCAGGGGCCGGGAGTTGATCCTTGGGCCTGCTGTACCGGCCTTGGCCCCGGGATGTGCTGAGAGGGCAATTGAGACTGGGTGTGGTGGCATATGCCTGTAATCCCAGCTTTTCGGAGGCTGTAAACAGGTGGATCACTACAAGTCCCATCTAGTAGTGAGACCCTGAACACCCTGTAGAGCCTTCCCTAAAATACAGAAAAACAAAACAACAAAACAATATCTCATGGAAGTCTGTATCAAGGATCATGTGGGGAAGATTTTTGGGTCTGTGCCAGCAGGGTGAAGGATCTGTGCCAGCAGGCTGAGGAATCTGCCCTGGAGCCAGGAAATGATGCTTAAGGTAAGGACCAGAATTCCCCTGAAAAGAACTGTCACCATCCTCAGTGACACAGCTAGCCCCTCTGATGACAACAACTGAACAACTGAATCCATCCATCTACCTATCTATCTATCATCTATCTATCTATCTATCTATCTATCTATCTATCTATCTATCTATCTATCTATCTATCTATCTATCATCTGTCTGTCTGTCTGTTTGTCTATCTATCTATCATCTACTTATCTGTCTATTCTCACTGTGTTTTACTTCAGTTAATTGCTAACTTCACCTTGTATATAAAGTCCTCTCAAAAAACTAACAAATTTTTCTGTCAGGGCAAAGGAAACCAAATAAGCATATACAATAATTTGTACTTAGATGATGGTACCTGAGATGGATCCCTAGGGCCTAAAATAGCAAGTTGAGCTGTCACACATTCCAAGGGAGAGAGTCTTTCTGTCACATCAATACAAAGGACAAAGGCTCTTGGGTCCTCCATCCTTCTGGCACTCCTTACTCAGATTTATCAGGGTAGGGACCTCACCTTCTTTCCAGCCATTTCCAATAAGGTGCTCAGTAAAATGTCTTCATTCTTTAAACTTTATGTCTTTAATGCTTTACTGATATTGAAGCTTAGGAATCAAAAGAGTTGCTCACCCATAGTGGCTGTGGGCAGCGGTACTTGTCCCCTAGATGTGGTGTCATGGAGTCCAACCACCAGAGGATCTTTCCCAACTGAAACTGCTTGACCCAGATCTTTTCTGGCTGCACTGTAGTCAACATTCAGGCCTTCTTAGCTCTGGCCAGAATCTCTGGTGAAACCAACTCACAGAGTTTTAGGTGTGTTTCTACAGCCAGCATCTCCAAATCTTTTCAAACTCTTCCTTAAGGCTTCTGAACCATATGATTTGGTAATATCACAGCAAGGGCCTCCAGTCTTAGTACCAAAATCTGACTTAGTTACTTATTGTTGGGAAAAAATACCTGTCACCTACAAGCTAAATGAGAGGGTGATTTTGGCTCACAATTTGAAGGTGTTTCATTCCATAGTCAGCTGGTTCTGCTCAACATGGCAGAAGAGAAATAATTCATGGCATGGCAGGGAGGAAAATCAGTGAAGAATCAAGGGAGGAGGAGGGTGTATATATATATATATATATATAGATAGATAGATAGATCGATAGATATAGATATATCTTTTAAGGCCACACCTACAGAGATCTACCTCTTCCTATGAGTGTTCTCCTCCCAAACATCAGGCCCACTCATAAACCCATTAGCAGGCTAGTCCAAGGAGGAGTACCACATACCCAAGATCCTGTCATCCCTGTGAATGAGGAGGGACATCTGTATATAAACTGTAACTTGCTTTTGTGATGTGAGCATTCACCTGTATAAACTTCCCACATAGGACTGCTTTCATTGTGTCCCACAGGCTACAGTGTATTATATTGACTTTATTGTTTGATTCCAGGAGCTATCTGATTTTCTTGATTTCTTCTGTGACCCATTAATTACTCAAGAAGGTATTGTTTAATTTCCACATGTTTGCATAATTCTGTGGTTTCTTTTGCCATTGATTTTTAGTTTCATCTGATAATATGCTTGGGATAATTTGTTGTTTTTGAGACTAAATAGTCCAGGCTGGCTTTCAACTCAGCAGTCTGCTTGCATCAGCCCGACTGCTGGGGTTACAGACATGCATAACCGTGGCCTGCCTGCATGGGATAATTTTGATTGTTTGAATTTACTGACGCGCACTTTGTTGACTACTATATAGTTTATTTTGGAGAAAGTCTCACATGTTGCTGAGAAGAAAGTGTGTTCTGTTGCTGTGTGGAATATCTGTAGATGTCAAGCCTGTGTGTTCAACATTTTTCTTCAGCTTTGATGTTTGTTGATTATTTTTGCCCAGTTCATCTATCTATCTATCTATCTATCTATCTATCTATCTATCTATCTATCTATCTATCTATCTATCTATCTATCATCTATCTATCATCTATCTATCTATCTATCTATCTATCTATCTATCTATCTATCTATCTATCTATCTATCTATCATCTATCTCTCTCTATCTGTTTATGAAAGTGAAATGTTGAATTCTCTTACTATAATTGTGTTGGTGTTTATATTTTTACTTATTGTATAATATTTGTTTTATAAAATTGAGTGTACAGGTGTTTAGTACATATATGTTTATAATTGTTATTTCTTCACATTGAATTATTCCCTGAACTAATACCTACTGACCTTCTTTGCCTCTTTGATCAGTTTTGGCTTGAAATCCACTTTGTCTGAAATTATAGCTACTCTTACTTTTTCCTATATTCCTATTGCATGGAATATAGTTTTTGCATCATTTGATTTTTATACTGTGTATTTCTTTTTTGATGCAATGTACTTCTTGTGTACTACATATTGTTGGGTTTTATTTCTTTTTTTTTCTTTTTTTTTTTTTTTTTTTTTTTTTTTTTTTTTTTTTTTTTTTTTTTTTTTTTTTTTTTTTTTTTTTTTTTTTTTTTTTTTTTTTTTTTTTTTTTTTTTTTTTTTTTTTTTTTTTTTTTTTTTTTTT